>JAKSZP010008066.1:0-151995 GCA_022478985.1 Massospora cicadina | reverse complement strand
TTAAAAAAACTAATTAGTTTAGATGATAATAGTTTATTTGTTAGATTGATAAATATTAATTTTGATACCAACTTACCAATGTTTAGTTAAGATAGATATTAGATTATTAAATTGATTAAATCAAATTGATTCATTCTACAACTACCAGGACTCAAAAGCCCCACATTTGAAATTACAAACTAAACACCTCACTAAAACTTTTTAGCCAAAACATTTAACATGTAAATATCTCACCCAATTAAAAAACAAAAGGTCTAACCTGAGTTTCAATATGCCATCAGATCTGCCCCCGCCCTACCCAGACATTCCATTATCTTAGTTTCTTATTGAGTGAAAAAGGTCCAGAAGTCAAAAAAACAAGAAAGCGGTGCTATTTAGTATGCTGGACTAAATGGCCACTGGAAAAATGCGTGCCTCTATCTCAAAGGCAAGGTTCAATCAATTAATGTTTTAATACTATCAAAGTACTGATATGTCTCCCACTTGCTGCCAATGAGCCCTCCTTTAGTACAAAAAAATTCCAATCTGAGTCTAATTATGATACAAGTACAAATTGGCAACAATCGCCCTGGTTACCATCTTTAGGCCCAAACGTGAAGGGGGCATGTGACTTATTAATTTTGAAGTTCACGCTTGGAGGATATGGACCAAGTCACACTTCCACATGATGCATATGCACATGAAATGTCCAGATCTCATAAGTTTTGTGTCAATTGGCCCAAGATCAGGTCCTACAGGAACCCATATCATTGACACCCTATGAGAATGGATGACAACCCACCTAAAGCTTCCTTTCATGAATGAGTTCCTATTACTGGTGGCTGTGCAACCAGGAATTGCAGCTAGGCAGCTGTTTATATGAAATTTTGATGTAGAACACTAACCAAATTTAGCAAAATAAATACCCTGAAATTCCGCAGTGTGCTTATCAGAATCATGGTATGAGCGAATTTAGTTTAATAAGGAATTTGCCAGTAAGACAATAAAGATTGTTTACCAATCTGCTCCAATTGTTTAAGGAAACTGCTCCAAAAGCTTCCCCAAACCCACCAACTTATAACCAAATTTTCAACAATTAGGAATAGGAGGAGCACAAAACTAACTACAACTTTAGGGAGTTAGTTTTGAGACTAAATTCCAGATTGGTCTACTATAATAATCGTTTGACCACCTGGAAGATCCTCCATTGTACAATAAAGACTGACAAACATTGTGCGCCAGATTACCCATACAAGGACTGCCCTGTCTGCACCAAAGTAGAAGCAGACATCAGCCACTAATACTTTGAGTGCGCCGTCATCAAGAAATGTTGGTTTACATGTGGCACCTCCTTTCTGGCGTACAATTGTTGGCTGAGCTGCACCCCTGCAAGAATTTTTTTGTGATGGCCTTTTGAAACTCCCTGATCCAGCTCCGAGCCTTCTTATACCACTATTGTATATTGGTTTTACACTTAGCAATTGTGGTTAAGAAATTGAGCATCATGCACCACCAGTACAAAGAATGGTTCTAAAGACAATCTAAATTATTTCCAATCAGCTCATACAGATCTTCAAATTTTGCACCTGATCCTGTGATTCTATAATGCCACACACTTGGCTTTTCCCACCATATGGATTATCATACATGATGAGGCAACCTTCCATCTAAAGATCCTTTGGCCCTTAAGCCTGTCAATTCTAAAACTATAGCTAGCAATGACAATTGCCAATCAGGAATAGTTGGTAATGGTTTCCGTTTAGTGGGATCTGCACAATCCTCATATTTTTTATCAAAATTTGTTTCCTCCAGTTCCTCTTACTTCATTCTAATTTTTAGTTTAAATAAAACATGGATTTTTAAAAATTATAGTAAAGTTTAATTAAATTAACCTCTTATGCTCAATGGAGAAAAGACTGAATATTAATATTAAGCCAATAAAACTGATTTATTTAGATTATGGAAAAACAGAAATTTACTTTTTAAAAAGACACTTTATTGTTGATTCAGTTGATCCAATGAACAGAGCACATAATTTTGGCAAACTGGGCATCTATCAATATAGTAATTATTAAGAGATGAAGTTATTGTACCACCCAGTCAAGCAAAAAGAGGTGGACCAACTAAATGTGTGTGATCCTGCTAATAGCCCTAATGCCAAGTTTGGCAAATTACAAAACAACAAAGAAGGTCCCTTGTGCTTCAAGCCTGACCACTCAAAGCACAAGTTCCCCATGGCTTCCATCTCTGCTGCTTCTGCCGCTCCTCCTTCTGGCATTAGGCAGCGGCCACTTCACCCCAATTCTTCAAATGGGGCTTGATCCTCCCACCCCCAACCTTGGGGAAATCTGGTGCTGCTCCCAAAGCGGTGCCCAGTCAAAAAAAATTTAATGTTTTTAAAAATAATTTGATGGGATTAATGAATCCTGAGTCAATGGCTGAACTAGTTTCAGTTGAGCTGCCATGTTTAACTGTCCGCAACCAATCAGCTCCTGCCACCACACCAATTCTGGTGGATGGCCCATCGTTGGCCAAGCTAAATCCATTCAAGGCCCTTGAATGGATTGATGAAGACAAATGGCCATACCATGTGAAGCTTGATTTTGCTTTGAATGAGTTCTTTGTTGACCCTCCCAATTTGCATCCCCGCTGTTTTGTCCTCAAAAAAGTTTTCCAGTTTATAAAAATATTAGTAAAATGCAGGTGAGGCTGCAGCTGATTTTACTAACACTCTACTTCGCCAGCATCCTCATGGGCGATGGAGCCTTTGTTGGGGTATTCCTATCCCCAATTTTCCCCAAGATTTTGAAAAAGATGCAAAGTATAAAATTGAGGAGCTTGCTTTTGGTGCGAGCTTTGCTTGCTTGATGCAGCAAAAACTTCTCTTTTATTAAACCCAAAGATTCTGAAACCCACCAGAGTATCAAGTTGTTCACTTGCGTGCCTGCTCTCATTACTTTTGATGAACTTCAACTTGCTCAATGGGTTGAGGTGATGGATACCACCAGCCTTATTAACAAAGAGAACCCCCAGCTCTACCTCCTTATGCCACATGTTGCTGATGCTCCCACCCCAATGCTGTCCGCCATGGTCTGCCAGCTAAAGCGGGCGCTGGACAAAAGTTTCCCCAAAGCTTCTTTACCTTCTGATATGGCTTCCTAGAAATTTAGCTGAGGTGCCATATTAGGAATTTATTCTAAAAATCCCTTTATTTGGCCCATTTGCAAATAAAGATGCGTGGCGGCTCCCCCTTTTAAAGTTTGGCACCATTAGTGCTAAAAACAAAACAACAAATAAGAACTCATGGGCACAAACCAAAGTTAAATTTAAAATGATATTTTTTTACCAATTAGATTACAAATTATCTACAAAAACCGCCTACCCAAAACTATTGGTTTGATTATATTAACAAAATAACGTCAACCTCATAAATGAAATGGAAACAGAATTTTATTAATTACAAAGAATTTTCATCACCTATATATGACTTTTATTTATTTTATCATGCTTTTGCGTTAAACTACCTACTTTGGCTTCCTTTTTTATAGAATATTTGTATCAAGCATGACTGAAATTGGTTAAGTAGTTTAGAAGGAATGGTTGAACAAACATATCTACATATATACACAATGATTGTATTTATAAGATAATCTCACAAAACACCATGATTAAATGCTGCTCAATTCAAAATCACAATCTAATCATCTTTTTAATCTTTTTATCAGCTATATTGCCAACTGTTGCTGCAAATTTTATTGTGATAATTCATCCCACACTTAAGTGATCTAACTATCACTTTCATCTTTCTTTTAATTCTATGATGACAAATGCAATGATGTCTAGTGGCATAAAAAATGATATGGTAAACAAATTTTTAAACTTCCAATCATAATACATAATCATGCACTTAAGCTTTTTACCATAAGGTATAACTTAGAGATCATTTTTCCAATTATTTAGATATTCAATAATGATATTTCTCAACCTACCAGAGGATAAGCAATAACAGGATTTTAGCTCAACCACAAAGGTTGGTAAATACCATTGTTGGGGATCATTTCAAAATTAAAAAGTTTTATTACCTCTGAAATGTTATATGAACTATCCAAAGGATTGTTAGCACCCCCACTGTGGATCATCCCCAATCTTAAAAAAATCAAAAACTCTTATTGTCAAAGTTGAAACCTGATCCAGATGATTAAGTGCTACTACTGTAACCAAATTAATATGATGCTTTAGAAACACTAAATAGAAAATCAGTATAGATTTTGGCTTGAAAGCGACTAGAAATTTTCTTCAGGAATTAATACCTAATTCCATTAAATATTGGTTTTGGAAAATAAATTAGGACGCTGTTTATCCAGTACTTCAAGTTGTTACTATCATTAAAGTAAAACTTCAAAGATTATAACCAATTAAGGAGCTATTGCTTAATTGTTAGTTAGTTTAAAAGTAATATAAAATCATTGCGCTAGTGGCTTTGGTCGCCCTGAACTTTTCCCAGACTGTAGGAGTTTAACCCAGCATCACAACAAAATTTGTTGCTCCCTGCCAGGTTACTCCAAGTCCCCAGTAAACTTGTCAATTGCTATGAGGAATAATAGACTCACCATCAGATACCACGTCCCATCATGATGTCACCTGCCTCAGTGAGTGGGCAGTTCATGAACACTTAGGAGAACTTGCAACAAAACATAACCTTTTACCTCCCATGTTTATGGAGGTGGACCTCCCCACCCCTTCCACGGAGCAGTACCATGTATAAGTCTTGGACTTCACAGAAGCCCTTCAACTCTCCTCACTGGGGCCTATGTCCCAGGAGAACAAGTAAAGAGAAGATGAGAACTTGCAGTATTAACCTCTATTATGGGCTTACCCTCTAGTTTCTTGATTGATGGTGACCAAGTTAGGGTAGGACGTTCAGAGCGCTACTTACACCAAACTGTTCATCCCACCATATACCATCAGCTAAAAATAGTCAGGTTCCATCATCAGGAACTTCTTGACATCTACAGCTATTGGATACCTTGAACTTGCAGCTCCTCCAGTTTTACCACTCTGCCTCCCTCTCCAGCAGTGAGATCCAAAAGTGCCATATTGGAATTCAACTCATCAACGAGACAAATAATTTAACACGTCTTGACAAAGGAATATTGAGACACATTTGTTTGGAAATATACAAACATCTTAGCCACTTAGAAGTCATCTTACACAACCAGATCAGGGTTAATACCACAGGAGTCTAAACTCAGGTTGATAACTTGAGAGCCTCCATAGACAAATGCCTCCAGTACCTCAAGGAGATAATTTATGATACTTGAGCACCCAGGACAATTCTCATTTCTTTGGGACGCCCAGAATGCTGGGTGAGTCTAGTCCCCTTGGAAGCCCTGGATTGCCTGGGGTTCCAAGATTACCTGGTTTACCAATAACAACTGGTTGTAATGGAATGCCAGGCCAACATGGCCCCCAGGCCCCCTGGGCCTTCTGGCCCTCCCAGGATTATTACTGGGTTGTAGATCCCTGAAGACTGGCTTAACTTGTTAATCCAAAAAATTCAGATCTTGATGTTTAACTAGAATGCATCACTCAAGCAGTAGAACTCACTCATGATGGGGTGCCTCTCCATGCGAAGTTTCTTTAAGCGCCCACCATGGTCAACCCAAAACTTTAGCTGCCCTACCCTCCTTAGTGCAGGGGTTTGAACAGAAAATGCTTGCTACATAACATCAACTCGAGATTTTGAACACAACTTCATTGTAAAAAATGGAATTAAACAGTTGATTCAGCTTTTTGCCACCAAAACCACTTTGAGCCACCCATGTATGAGGTGATTTGGTAATTTAAGATGGAAAAAAGTTTCATAGTAAAGTTAATGCCGTTCATACTCAAAAATATTCCCAGGATACTGCTTCCTGCTTAGCTGAAGGTGCAAACCTAATGCCAGTTCACGTCGTCCATCCATAAGCCCCTTTGGGTAGCTCATTCAATCCCTCCTCAAGGAAACTTTGTCCCAGGGGAAGGAAGTATTTCATCTTTTTATACTACTAAAAGCGCAATGGAGGAAGCTACCAACTACACAACAGCCCAAGCATCTAAACAACTGTCTCAGTTAAGCAGCACAGTACATAATAGTACCCCATTTAATGACCTGCTACACTTTTAATGATGCAAAAGCTGCTCCGCTCTGGAGACTTGTGAGAGAATTAACTCTTGTCAGCCAAAAACAGACGTTTATGGGAATCAGCCTCAATTAAGGGGATCCATCAATGAATTTGCCCAAAGGTTTTACTTCAACTCCCAAACCTCAAGTGGTGGAAATCAGCTTCCTTGGATGATGCTATTACTGCTGCCTTATTAGCATCTAAACTATGCCTAACATCCATATCTACCTCAAGCTAATGAAGTCCAACATACCGGACATCATATATATTGAAGAAGACCTACTAAAAAATCCTTTTAATATGTTCAAACCTGCTGGGACTCATTGTCTGAACCACAAGTATTAACCCCAGGTTTATCAGTAACACTTCCCAAATCTCTTGTCCCTAAACTGTACTGCAATTATTATAAATTACCAACCATACTGTGGACAGCTGTCGCCTACTCTAGAACAATGCAGCAAAAGATCAGTCATCTTAAAGCGAGATGCTACCACTGCTGACGAAACCTGAGTGCCCTAAATTTCCAGTTCTATGCCTAGTACTTCTGGTTGCTTCATATTAGCTGCCCCAGCCAAAGTCAACGTACCCCCATATATTAAAGGCAATAAAGACTTTAAGATTTCTTACTCTTATATTGGCCAATTACCAAAACAGATTCTTAAAGTCATCTCCTCTAGTGAGAGCCAGAATTTAATTAACAAAACCTTTAAACATGTGAAAAACCCTTGATCTTAACCTAAACAAAAACATCAAATAGCCTCTTTGCAAGTAAAAATTGTCCATCTCCTAGATGTTAAATCTCAGTTTGGATCCTTGGCTTTATGGGTGGAAGTAATTGTCAATAAAGCTAAAAATTTTGGCCATTATTGATACCAGTCCCCGGTTAAAATTATCATCCTGATTTATCCAAAAAACCAAGATAGCTCCTGACTTTGTCCATGAGGCTTAATATGATACAGTTGAAGCTCAGCCCACTAAAGCGTTGTAGACTATTATGCCTTACCCCTAAGATCTGGGAAATACTGGTTATGTTCCCTACTATCAATTTGGAAAATAATAATTATGAATTATTTATTGGAGCCCAACTAATGTGAAAATCTAACAGTATAGTTAACCATAAGAAACAAAATTGTTCTCTCCTGGAATGTTGGATCCCACTAGTATTCAGATCCCAACCAAAACTAAGGGGGTCCCAAAGAAGATCACCTGTCATATTGAATATCCCACCTCTATCTGTCAGATAAAGAACTAAGTTTTGGGGCTTAAAACAAAGTTGCTTTAAGAGGCAGTGGATGCCAAGGATAGAAAAACTTTCTATGCCCCCCGCTCCTTTAGTATACCTCCTGGTTCTCAGGTATTAGTGGACACTCAAGTTATAATTCACATTCCTCATACACATCTTTTAATTTTGTATGGACACCCTAATCCTTATATCAAAAAAGCCCTGGTCTGCCCGGGATCTTTGACCCTGCTTACAAAAAACCATCTATTTTTTGAAAATTTAACTAATCAGACTTCCCAAAGTCCTTGGAATTTGGCCATTACTTATGTAAAGCTCTATCCTATTTAACACAACACTTCTTTAAGTAAGTTTTGGTAACCCACAAGTTTTTAATGATTGATCCCCTGATGACCATTTCCCTGATTTAGAGTAAAATTGGAAACATCCTCACCCCTAACCAACGTCAAGGTGTGGAAACCTTGTTAAAAAATATGAAAGATCTTCTCATAAAGGAGCTGTTAATTATGAGAAGATGACTGGAATGATTCAACAAGTAGAAACTAATAACCATTCCTCTTTTAAAGCTCACGCTTACAAAAAATTTAAAGTAGGGGAGGCTCAAGTAGCTCTTGAGTTAAATTAACTATTAGAGGATGGCCTACTGGTACCATCCAAAAACCCCTGGGCTTTCCCTCTGAAATATGTTCCAAAAAAAGATGGAGGACATTAAGTTGTCATGTACTATTATTGACTAAATTACATTACTTGGAAGGGTAGTTATCCCCTACATTTTATAGATGAATCATTTTGTCATTTTGAAATTGAATATTTTTCAGTAATGGATCTTAACAGTGGTTACTAACAAATTGACCTATCCCCTGTAAGTCCCAGTGAATGTCCTCTGGGCGTTGATCAGGCCATCTTTCCATTCCCAAGCAAGAAGGTACTGAAGAGGATGGCCATACCCCTCATTACTCAGGGCGATCTCACTTACATAGTAGACAAGCGCTGGGTAATGGTCCTTATGCTTCAGATCCCGCTTCTATTATCCGCACTCTTTTTGGCAGAATTGTTATGAGGAATCAGTGAAATCTGTGCTGAGATCGCCAAAATGGAATCAATTGCAACTAATTCGAATGGCAATCAGCCTGATACTTGGATTTCAAATGGTCAAAAAGGTATGAAGACCAAGCTATCAGTTGGAACACCCAACAGTTGTGATTTGGTTTACATGATGATCGAAAAACTTCCCTTCCTCCCAAATCTGTCAGGAATCACCCCCAATGGGCAGCTTCCTGCCAAAAAATTGGGCGTTGCACCTGACGCAATGCCACCAACCGCAATTCAGCCTGCTGCCAAAATTTTTTGATGTTGGTCCTCAGGGGACTAACCCACCCATTACCAAATAGCTCACCGCTTATGACAAATTGACCGCAACTCAGCCCACCGCCAAATTTTGTGATGTCAGTTACCAGGGAACTAACCCACCCATTTCCCAACTAAATTGCTGCTTATATCAAACTTGCAGAACCTGATCCTGGCTTATTTTCCCTCAAAATTGACAACTATTTAATTGGGTGCATTGCACTGAGAAAATTGTTGGCTGATTCTCATTCCTTTAATTTTCCAATAAAAACAATTTCCCCAAAATCCCAGTTTTATCTGTTGAGAATTAAGCTCCCTTCCAGTTCCATATTTGTCATACCAGCAGCAGTGCCTCTGGCATTCTGGTTTGCCACTTGGATGCTCTGGCATCTGGGCTGGCAGGCCAGTCTAATTCTCACTTGCTGTTCGCCTGACATAATTGACCAACCATCAATCTCTACCATTTCCGCCTTTCTTGTAGATATTGGTGCAGTAATGGTCCTTTCTTTCCAACTGAATCAGGTTGTAAAGAAGATTACCCCTGCCCACATTAGTCCCATCCCACTCAAAACTCCAAACCCATACCCTATAGTTGCCGCGGCTAACTTGCCCATATCAGTAGGATCTGACATCTCAACTTGCAATGAGTTTGTTCCCCAAAGCCCAGTAGTTTCCCAGCTGTCGCCCTTCAAAGGTGCAATTCCTATGGAACTGGAACGATCAGTGTCAAAAATGGGGAAGAGGCCGAGGAAGAGGTTATCCTGGCATCCCAGAATTTGTGACCTTCTGTCCAATAACTTGTGGCTTGGAAAGGATATCCAGCCTATGAGAACAGTTGGGGCAAGACACGCAAATGTGCGAATTGCATGAACTTGGTTGAAGCGTTCCACATATCCCACCCTGAAATTCTCCATTTTTTCCAAAAACTTGCGTCAGTAATGGCGATCAAGTTACCCAAGGCGCACAAGAATGTGGCTCTCGTACAGTTTCCCAGTGATGAGGCTCTTCCTTTGGAAAAAGGAAAGGGTAATGTAAGTCTCAGTGAACGTCCTCTGGGCATTGATCGGGCCATCTTTCTATTCCAGAGTAAGAAGGTACTGAAGAGGATGGCCATACCCCTCATTAATCAGGGCAATATCGCTTATGTAGTAGATGAGTGCTGGGTAATGGTCCTTACGCTTTGGATCCCACTTCCAGTATCCGCACTCTCCTCAGCATAATTGTTATGAGGAATCAGTGAAATCTGCACTAAGATCACCAAAATGGAATCGATTGCAACTAATTCAAGTGGCAATCAGCCCAATACTCGGATTTCAAATGGCTGAAAAGGTATGAAGACTGAGCTATTGGCTGGAACGCCCAACAGTTGTGATTTGGTTTAAATGATGATCAAAAAACTTCCCCCTCCCAAATCTGTCAGGCATCACCCCCGACTGGCAGCTTCCTGCCAGAAAATTGGGCGTTGCGCCTGACACAATGCCACTAACTGCAATTTGGCCCACCACCAAATTTTGCAATGTCAGTCCCCAGGGGACTAACCCTCCCATCCCCAGATAGTTCACCGCTTAGGTCAAACTGACTGCAACTCAGCCCATCACTGAATTTTGCAATGTCAGTACCTAGGGAACTAACCCACCCATTTCCTAATAGTTTACCGCTTAGGTCAAATCAACTGCAACTCAGCCCGCCACCAAATTTTGTGATGTCAGTTCCCAGGGAACTAACCTGCCCAATTACCAAATAATTCGCCACTTAGATCAAACTTCCAGAACCTGATCCTGGCTTATTTTCCCTCAAAATTGATGACTATTTAATTGGGTGCATTGCACTGAGAAAATTGTTGGCTGATTCTCATTCCTTTAATTTTCCAATAAAAACAATTTCCCCAAAATCCCAGTTTTATCTGTTGAGAATTAAGCTCCCTTCCAGTTCCATATTCGTCATACCAGCAGCAGTGCCTCTGGCATTCTGGTTTGCCACTTGGATGCTCTAGCATCTGGGCTGGCAGGCCAGTCTAATTCTTACTTGCTGTTCACCTGACATCCCCAAGGATCATAAAAATTTCCCTCATCTCTAGTAAAGGGCATTTTGAACCTAAACAGATGCCTTAGAGGCTATGCAATTCCCCCAACATTTTCTAAAGAGCAATCAATGGGTTAATTAGGGGTTTTATATGATCCTGTGTACTAGTTTATCAAAACTACATAATCATATTCTTGTGAACTTTTACCGCACATCTAGCACACCTTGAGGAGGTCTTTCAGCAAGTACAAAATTTTTAAGAAAATAAAGCCCTTTAAATGTTCTTATTACAAAATGAAATGTATTTTCTAGGACATAAGGTAAGTCAAGAAGGAATATCCCCTAATGGACAACAAATTTATGGTCATCTCTAAAATATTAATACCTGAAATACATTTAAGATGTACAAGTTTTTCTTAAAATGGTAAGATACTTTTGTCAATTTATTCCTCATTTTTCAGATGCATATGAACCTTCAGTTTATCTGTTGCAGAAGGGGATTCCCTTCCAATGGGAAGAATAGCAGCAAAAGTCTTTTAATCTATTATGCGTTCACTCTGGCCCAACCCAATGTTATTTTGCTTCCTAACATTTTAAACAGTTTCTACTTTTTACCAATGCTAGTGATATTTTAATAAAAGCTATACTGTCCCATCATGACGAGAATTTAATGAAACGTTCCGTTGAAAATTATAATAAAACTTTATCCAAGGTTTAACACAACTATAGTGTGACTGAATGAGATTGTTTTGCAGATTTATCAGCCATCAAATATTTTGACCTTATTTATATAAGACCCACAACACTATAAAAGCTGATCATGCCTCGTTGTAATGGCTCCTGAAAATGAAAGATCCTTTTCTGGCATAACAGCTTTTTTGACTGACGTGAAGTTTGAAAATGGGCTCAAAGCTGTAAACTAAGGATAGCTCAAAAAGATTAGATGGGGAAAATATAGACTACTTTATTGAGATAGTAAGCGTCGATATTTAAAGGCATGTGGGGACATGGTGCCTTGATGAGCTTTGTGGACCATTACAATCAGGATCTTTCACTGCTTTTTAGATCAAACCGCCTGGATGACACCCTCATTGTTCTGCATTGTCTTCATGACCGCAGCAGTGGAGGCCACGCCTATTGAGATTCAGGAAGCGGTGACATGATTTCTGAAGGTGCCTCAATTATTTTTATGCGCGTGATTCTTCCTGATCAGATCTTGTATTAGTGCTTTCAGGGTAAGGTTCCATTTTGCGCTGGCTCACAAGTTGACCTACTGAAACTCAATTCAGGAGTAGTTATTTTGACACACTCATCATCTAGAACCCCAACAATGTCCCCCTTCAAGATCCAGTTGGAGGGGGTATAGGGACAAAGAAATCAGCCATGTACTTAATTCACCACTGTCCCCTGATTGACGTTGGCAATGGAGTACTCCAAGCTCACTTTATAAATTAACTTATAAGGGCCAATACAAAACACATGATCTTGTTCTATTGACCTCCAGTTCAATGGTATTAAAAGAGATTGAGGTCACCTAACTAAATTGGTAAGGAGGTATAACTAAAATTAAATCGGTATGTCTTCCTTTCTGTGGTGGTGGCAATGCCTTGAGTGGCTAGGGCTTGAAGCTGGACAATTTCATTGGCTAAGTCCCACATAGTTTAATTAAAAAGTTCTCAGATACAGAGGTATAAGCAAAGGCTGAACGCTACTTGGTAACCAGGGAGCACGCACATATAGAGCTTCAAAGGGGACATCTTGATGATTTGATGATAGCTTATTTTGTAAGCAAGCAAAGCGTTGGGTAGATAATGGTTCCAGCAAGTAGAGTTGGAGGCGGCCATCTTCTGAAAAGTAGAGACAAGGTTTCTGTTAGAACGTTCCACTGCCCCATTGGTCAATGAGTTGTAAGGGATGGTGAAACTCTGGTTAGTACCAAAAAGTGATGTAAGTTCTTGATTACCTGCGAGGTGAAATTAACCCATTGTTGAAAGTAAAGTGTTGGCCATCCGTTCTGGGTTAAAATGGATCAAATAAGAAAAAAAGCTATGGCTTTTGCAGTGGCAGCAGGGACAGAAATTGATTTAACCCATTTGGTCAAATGGTCCATGTCCAGAAGGATATATTTATGGCCATGCATTCCGGTGGAAGAGGGCCTACTACATCAATGCTAATGACATCAAAAGGACCCAATGGAAAAACAATTAAGTGCTGATATCAGGGACTGGCTCAATCTTGTGACTGGTATGTCATACAAGCTTCCAGGGTCTTTTAGGTAGTTTCTACCATTTTGTCCCAGTAAGATCATGCCTTTAGCCACTCATGAGTCTTCTTTACTGCTCCATGTCACACAATTGCATGCCTCTCTAAGATAAGGTCATTTCAAGAATAAGGGCTAATAGGGAGCCATTTCTTATTGAACCTCCTTCTATAACATTTCTTTGATCTGAGTGTCTCAGATCATTTTTTAAAGTTTGGCTTGGATCTCAGGAGTCTCCAACTCCCAACATTCTGTTTGGCTAATTAGATTTTTTATAGTCGGTCTTCCTTGGGTTTAAGGCAGCCAGTACTGTCATTTTAAAGAGACCATTGGCATTCTGGTCATTTTTCTCCTGCATGATGAACAATGTTGAAATTGTATCTCTGTAAAGTCACTTTTGTGTGATTTTAAATTTAAAGTTTTATTTATCCACAGCCGTCTGCCCAAACCTATTCTTTGATGTCCTTGGCTCCGCCGACTGCCACCCCAGTGTGGGGCAGCAGTGCACCCCCACCTAGCGTTTTCTTCCCCGCGGGCAAGCGCATTTGGATGGGCTCAAACAGCCCGCCCACTGCTTCCAACCGTTTTGTCCCCCCACGGGACTTAGCGCTCCACCTGGCGCGCGTCCACCCTTCTCGCCCCCATCCTCTCGCCCTCCCTCGCTCTGCCATTCGCTATTGCCTCAGAGTGGACTATGGGCGTTTGTTCCCATATGCCAATAGGGCAATTATTGAGCTAGCCACTGTGGCCTTTGCGCCAGCTGGCTTTATAGACTTCCGCCCTTTTAAGGGCTAATTTGACGTTGGGTTCCAATCTGAGGAGGATGCTGAAGCGGCAGCACAAACTCCTCTAATTTATAAATAAAACCCCATTTCCACAACCCATACTCGCCTCCCTTCAGACACCACGCTGGTGGTATCCTTTGCAAATCTCCCATTCCACCTTCCACCCCAGGTTTTGTATGACCAGTTGGTCGCAGGGCTTATGGCTTAAGGCACTCAGCCCAACCTCATCTTTGCCATTCCATCTGGTGCAGAACGCCTTGCTGCTCCTCGTGCAACAGCCACCATCATACCACACCACCCTACCATAGCCCAACAAATCCCACCCCGCGCTAGTGTGGCTGCAGCGCCTGATCATTTCTTTTGGGCTTGGGTTGATAATGGTAGGCAGATTTGTTCCCCCTGCTTTGGCCTCGACCATGCAAAAAGAGCGTGCCCTCAGGCCAAGTCCACTGCTGCGGCTTCTGAGCCTCCTTCTGGAGGTTCAGTATGGGGCGCTTTGCTGCCCCCTCCCACCCTCCAATCTCGTTCAGTGGGCCCACATGGAAAATCATCCCCCCCAAAACCTCCAGCCTCACTCTCCCACCTAAATCTACCCCAGCCAATCAGAGCAATTCTTGGACCACCATTGGCACCCAAGCAGCTGCCCATTTGCCCAATCCCGCCCACCCAAATTTGAACGCCACTATTCCAGTGAACCAAAATCCATGGGATTTATTGGCTGAAACTGACGAATCAGGCAATGTCCTCATTAGTAAGCATACAGGTCAACCTCTCTGCCAAGGCGATTGTGGTCGGGCAGAATTTTTCCTTCCTGACTTTAATGAAACCCCTACCACTTGCCATTTCGCTCCTCTGCCCAATACAGCCCCCTTCTAAAGTGATCACCAGCTCGCCTTAGCTGCGGTGGCCTCTCCTCATTGCCCAAAACTACGCACTGCGGTGGCCCAGTCAGTGGCTCAGCTCCAGCATGGCCTGCCCACCATCTTCTTCCCCCCAACTTCCCTGAATCTCCCTGCAGTGACATCTTGAAACTATTCGATGATGCTGAAGTTGCTGTTATGAATGTTGCAACAATTGCTTCATTCAACCCCTCAGCCAAAATCACCCGCCACAGTATCTCCCTTTTCACCCAACTTCCTGAAGCCCGCAAAGAAGCTGAAGTTCTCCTCGTAGCTTTTGTTGAAACACTTTCCCGTCAATATCTTGATGCAGAAGAGGAAAACTCCTACTATGCTGACCTCAACCCCCACTATGCGGATGCCCCAACGCCCTGGCTCTCTGCTCTGATCTGGTACTGTAACCAACATCCCTTGATCGAGGTGGGTCTTTCTGAAAACCAACCCCCCAACCCCTCCTCACCCTCTGCCATGGTGGGTTAGCAGTTTCTGCTTCCCACCTGGTTAGTAGTTCTGGTTTGTCATCTTGAGTGTTGCGATTTGGTACTGTCCGTCCCCTGGTCAGCGTACCTCAAATAAATCGAGAAATTGTATCTCTGTAGCCTTAGGGCTCATCTGGATAACTTAACATACAGTTTTTTATCTGCTGCAGCCATCGGAGAAATGATTGATCAGTGATGATGGTGAAGTGGGTGCTATAGAGATAGGTACAGAAGAGTTTGATTGCTAACAAGACAGGCAGGCATTCCAATTAGGTAATTTTATAGTTCCGTTTGGCCTTACTCAAAGTCTTGCTAAAATAAGCTACTGGATGATGGACTGATTTTTATTGTGCTGGCCTAGGATGGCCCAACGGCAAATACTTGCATCTGTGAATAGCAAGAAAGGTTGATCAAAACATGGATGGACTAAAATGGGTTTAGTGCAAATAGCGGTCCTCAACACATTATAAAGCCTGTTCTTGTTCCATCCACCACTCAAAAGCCACATTCTTCTGGAAATAGGTAGACCAGGGGATCGGCTAGGTTGGCAAACCAAGGTATGAACTGACAATAATAGCCCTCCATGCCCATGAATATCTGAATTTCTATAAGGCTCTTGGGGCGTGACATCTTCTTTATGGTGTCAGCCTTGTCCAGAGTGGACTGAATACCATCTTTTATAACATTATGTCCAAGGAACTCCATTTCTGATTGGAAGAAAGAGTACTTCAAAGGTTTAGGTTTTATAAAAGCTTTCCTAAGATGATTGAAGACTTCCAAAGGGGTTCCATATGACCATTGAAGGATCGCAAAAATGGTGATATCATCAAGGTATATGAGGACATAGGTTAATATCAGTAATCAAGGATACCGTACATGGCACGTTGAAAGGTGGTGGCGCGTTACAAAGGCCCTGGGACATCCTAACAGGTTTGAATATCCTTTCATTGGCTATGAGTGCACAATTGGCTCAGACTTTAGGGTGATCTCAACTTTCCAATACCCACTAGCTAGATCCATCACGAAAAAGTATCATGGCCCAGTGATCAAGTAGAGAGAGTCGTTAATTTGGGCAAGGGATAACTGTCTTTCTTGGTGATGGAGTTGACCCAGCGATAGTCCATCACCACCTGATGGCTGTCATCCTTCTTTCGAGCCAAAAAGAGGGGAGAGTCCCAAGGACTGCGCAAAGGCACCAATAGCCCAGCTTTGAGAATTTTTGAGCTTTAACGCCACATGGGCTTCTTCAACCCTACTATTTTTGGTAAGGTCGGGACTGAAGGGAGAAAATCCCCAGTCTCCACATGATGCAGTACTCCACTCATTTTCTAAAACAGTAGGTAGAGACCAAAAAAAGTCTGAGTACTCCTCCAATAATTCAGGAACCTGGCGCTGTTGTTCCCTACTAGGTTCCTTTCTGATACAAGTGAATACTAGAGCCACTGTGGGGGCGTCTCCAAAACAAAATCCCTTAGCTTCTCAAAGCTACAGACATCATTGATATCCTCTACATGTATTTTTAAATTTTATTTGAGATGGGCCAACCTGGGGATGATACTGCACCAATGAAAGATGAAGGGGATTCGAATTAATGGGAAAGGAGGATAAAAACCAGAAAACCTCCATGCGCAGCGTAGGATAGGCCAGGAACTCCATGGACCGCCAAGCTATTTTATATCTCAGTTTTAGGCATTGGTGCGCAACGCCAACACAGTCATAATCACCCCCTACCTAAGTTCATCTACCAGGATCAAAATTGGGGAGGCAGTGGTAGTGGGTCCATATTCTAAAACTGGGGTATCCTCCCTGATAGTCTCTACATGCAGACGGCAAACATAAGCGTTGGGACTACCAGGGCCACTACCCTAGTTTGTAAGTAAGGTTAGCCAACAACACCAATATGGATCATGCATAGGCGGGATCTAAAACTCCCGGAAAGGTTAGGACCTCTTAGATAGATGGGTTATCTAGGCCCAGATCTCCAGCAGGTATCCAGAGGGGATGTTGATGTTGACACAGGTGTCAACAATAACCTAAGGCTTTGGAGGTATAGTGGTCAGTTTATGGAGATAGATTGGCATGCCCTCTTAGCCATCAACTGAAGGCGGGGCAACTGTACTCAAGAGCCCCTCACGTGATACTTGAGGTAATTGGTTTAGCTCTCAATCTCTAATAGGCAAGCATGAGCCTTGACCTCCATTTAGGAGTTGCGCAAGGTTTTGAAGATTAGGAGAGCCCGGTGTCCCATCAGGGATAGAAATCCATCATTGTAATGTACTACTGCAGAGTAGTCCTGGGGAAGCTGAGTTCCAAGAAGAAGTTCATAGCTTAGGTTATCCAGTGCAATAGTGGTGGTATTAATGTAAAGCTTCCCAAAAATGGATAGGTAGAAAAGAATAGGCTTCTATGGATTGTGTACACTGTGGTCCAGATTTGCCATATTCCATGTAGTGCAGCAAGTCCGGAGTGATTTTGATGCATTTCATCAGTTTGGATGAAATGACATTCACAGGGGAACCACTGTCAATGATGGCCTTGACCAGAATTTTATGAACTCTAAAAGCAATGCAGGTAACCAAACTCCCTAACCGTGGAGTTAGCATGAGAAACATAGGAGATTCTATAGAAGAAAAGTAAACAGTATCAAGTTCTTTATTAAAAATTGGTACCAAAATTTCTTCTTCAGGTATGATAGCTCCAGGTTTGTTAGAGGTCATGGATGATTCTTGAGACGAGCTAGGGATGTCAGCATGGAGTGCCTCGTCTTTCATGCTGACGTCCCTTTTCCCACCTCTTTAGCAAGTCGTTTCCAGCATGTCTTGGCGCTGTGATGGAAGCCATTTAAGTAAGCACTGGGATCAATGATTCTTCTGATTATTGACAACATGGACCTGAGGATAGTTATAGAAGACAGAGACGATGGCCTTGGGATGTAAGGTCGACGTTGGGATCTTATTTAGTGCTTCCTTAATTCCTGAATTCAAGTAAAACCATTCTTATGGCGTATCATGTGCATTTGAACCTCAGGATAAGACCACAACGTGGAGTTGACAGCGGTTATGGAGTCAACCAAGGTAATGCGATTTGTGGTTACTAAGGGCTTTGCTTGGGAATATAAACAGCTGATGAACTACCATAGGGTTCTCTCCTTTGTTCTAGTGAATAACCATGAACGCTTGTTTTTAATTAGCCATGGTTTGGTTACTTCTGAATTCTTGGAAAAAGGCGGTATGGACCTGTTTTCATGTGTGACATTATTTTAGATGGGGAGTCATAATCTCCTGAGCAGTGCTATTCAGGCAGGAATGTATATGCTTCACTTTCTGATGTTGGTAGCTTCTTCCATGGAACTCTCATATGCATACAGGAAAGAGGAAATACTTTCCTGGCCGGGGGTGAACTTCTCCCTAAAATTAGGTTTAAATTAGTTACAAGAGGCGAGGAAAGGGTATTGACACCAGCTAATGGTACAGGCTCAGAAATTTCAGTTTCCACGTAGTCATGGGGAGCTTGCTGATCCAACCGTCATCTTAGACACTTGAGATCCTCTTAATTATTGTATCAGTTTTGGTTTGGGGAGGAGATGGAGGCCTTGTGAGCATCCTGTTCTTTCAATGCTTGGATGTCAGAGCGTTTAAGAAGAAGCTGGCTACCTAATCTGTTTAAGTGGGTGTCAAATCCTTAGCAGGTTTACTCAATCTGGGAAATGCAACTATCAGCAAGCTTGGTGAAGGCTCTGAGATTATCCATTTCATCTAACAAGGCCTCAATTGGTACCCTAGGGTCAGGGGGGACCCCTTCCACTCAGAGCTTGCACCCTTGAACCACATTATGGATTTGTTCCCATAAAGCAGCGAGAACTTCCAAAACGTCCTTGTTCAGGAGTCATCAGGGCTACCAGAGGTAGGCACTGAGAGATCATTAGGGCCCTTGAGGACCTTCTGGCCCCCTAGGACCCTCAGGCCCTTCACTCCTGGAGGCAAAGTTGCAAGAGGCCAGCTCCTGATTTTGCTGCTGAAGATTCTGCACTAGGTCCTTAACTTGTGGAGGCGTTGGTTCTAGGCATCCTCAAGTAGTTGTACATTCCGATGAAGCTAGTCCCCATGGTAGCCAGATGTTTTGCTATTCAGCACCGCGAGTTGGTTTTGGGCCTCATTGGTTAATGTCAGTTATTAATACCTGCTTCTCAATTATTGTGGATTATGGAGAAGGCCGCATTATAGAAACTGACAACATGGGAGTGTAAGGTTTGTGTAAGCCTTTTATTGTGAAGTTTTGTGATGGTGCAACCCAACTACTTGTAGGAGGTGATGGATGCCAGGAGGATGAGATTTTAAAGTTACCTCAAAGTACCCAAAGTCAATTCTCCCAATGGTATAAGGGCTAAGGTTAATATTGATCCTTCATACTAGAAGGCTTTGAAGATTCTGGGAGTGACTCAAGCGGCCTCCCAGAAAATAGATGCCATTTAATAACTTGTGGATAATTTTGTTAAGGTTCTCATATTAAAGCTGGTAATGACCACCATCAATGGAAGGTAAAGTAAACTAATCTGGCCCGAAACACTAAGGTCTTGGGATGTATGGCCAATATTTAAGACTGCGAGGTACTAATCCATCAAGTGAAGCTTATTAACCAATCAGCAGGGTGATTTTCTTGAGTGATATTATTCTCCATTATTCATGATAGACGTTTTCACTTGGTAGCTCAGAGCCCATGTAGTGAGAACCACTTTTCTAGCTTAACAGTTATTTTGACTTACGCCAAAGTTTAAATATGGTTAGAAGATGTAAACTATATGAGAGGTCAAAAATGAAAAGATGAGGCGAATATAGACTACTATATTGAGTTAAAAAGCGTCGATATTTATAGGCGTGTGGGGACTTGGTGCCTTGGGAGCCTTTGTGGCCCGGCATGATCAGGATCTTTCACTGCCTTCTGGATTGAACGCCTGGTTGGCACCCTCATTGTTCTGCATCATCCTTGTGACCGCAGTGGTGGATGCTGTGCCTCTCAAGATTCAGATAGTGGGGAAGTGATTCCTGAAGGTGTCTCAATTGAATCATGTGCATGTGATGCTTCCTGATTGAATCTCATATTGGTGCCTTCAGGGTAAGGTTCCATTAACACTGGCTTGCAAGTTGACCTACCAAGGCCCAATTTGGTAGTAGAATTTTGAGTCGCTCATCATTTCAATCATGACAATTCTGAAGAATAATTTCCCGAATGGGCTCTAAAGGGTTAAAATTACGATTTCACTATCATCCATTGCCCTGGACCAATCCATCAAGATTCAGATTGTTTATCCAGGTACCTATCCTAACCCTAACCAACCCCAAGTAATATCAGCTCTATGATCTTCTAAGTCAACTACATATGTGGAAAGATGAGTCCCTCATGAACCAAATGGAGTTAGAGAAAAGGTCAGCAAATACTCAAATCTGGGATGGTACCCTTTATAAACTTTTACTAGTTCAATGATTAATTTATGTCTAACCCTACGCATGAAAATGCTATTTTAGAAAGACATCTGTAAGTAGAGTATGGGAGAAATTGGAAAGCCAATCAATGGCATAAAACCCAGTGCTACTGGGAAGAGATGCTTCCTTCAATTCATAATGTGTTGGAGTCTTTACTGGTATGCAAAAAGTCAGCTGGACCTACTCCCTGACCTCATCGTTCAGTGGTTTTAACTGTGAACACTTTCATATAGTAAGTGTTTATGTTGTGGGGCTTCTACCATGAGCATCTAATAAGCATTGATTACTCATATTGGACATCAATCATTTAATGAAGTTGGATTGAAGATGTATCACTTTTCTCAGCATTGGAAAAAAGCTACCACTTCTTTTCTTTATGATAGTATCATCATCTAACTTGGGTGTCCTAATATATTCCTTTCCAATAACAAATAAAACTTTTGGTCTTAACTAATGCAAAAATTAACTGATTTAATGGGGTCTACTCAAGTATTTTTCACCCCTTACCATCTGGCAACCAATGGGATGGTAGAGCAAGTGATTACTACAATAACCTCAACCCTTCAGAAAAATGGCCACAACTGATCCTTTACATTATCCACAGTATTTACCTAGTGAATTTCTAGCCTACCAAATTAGTTACCATTATATTATAAAAATGTCCCCCTTCCAAGCCTTGCATAGACTTAATCATCAATTGTCCTCTAAAGTGTAATTTCTATTAGACCAAGCTTCCACAAAGCCCCTAAAGTTACTATAAGAGTTATAGATAACAAATCATTCAGCTTCAATATCTGGCTTTGGAAATTTGTATGCCACCACCTCCTCAGAAAAAGGTCAGTTTAATAATAAACATGACCTTCTACATACCTTCCATCAAGGTGATTTGGCCATTTTTTATTATCACCAACCAGGTAGAGAGACAAACAAGTTACGTTTCAATTGGTCAGGGCCCTACAAAGTCATATATAAATGTAGAAATAGATACTCAATTTTCAAAGTTGCCCAGGGAGCAGTAATAGATTGCATACATAGTCAAACCAGATATTTTTTTACTCCCTACATTAAATCTATAAAAGGCTTTGTCAGGATTCCAGCTCAACCCCAAAGGTTGGCTAATATTATAATCAGGGATCATTCACAAACTAAAAGTTTAATTACTACTGATAGTGTGATTTAAACCCAAACTAAAAGATTGATTGACACTTCTATCTAGTATCAACCCCAATATAAGTAATCAAACACACCCGTTGTCAGAGTCTAAACCTGATCTGAATAATCAAATGTTATTACTACAAGCAAGTAGCAAGATGCTGTGGAAACCTCAAATAGCAAATCAGTATAGATCTAGGCTTGAAAGTGCCTAGTGACCTCCCAAGGATTTTTACCTGATTTCCCATAAATACTAGTTTCATAAAAATAAACTAGGATGTTCTTTTTGCAGTATTTAAGTTGTTACAATCAATAAAGTAAAACTTCAAGGGTTTTAAACCAATTAAGATGGTTTATCCTTTACTATTAGTTAGTTTACAAAGGATATAAAAATCCTTGCGCTGGTTGCTTCAGTTGCCTTGACCTTTTTTAAACTGGTGGAGTTTTCCTGGAATCCCAACAAGCACAATAAAAATAATCTATATTTGATTTTTATAAAACTAGTAAAAATATTTTATAGCAGGGTTTGAATGTGAGTCAGTAGGTCAATCAACTAGCAACCTGAAGGATTGGGTTAGATCACGTCCTTTACACATTGATCAGGGGTTGCCAGCTGAATTTTCCTACTGGCAGTTAGTAGGTTAAAAATGAACATATTACCCATGATGTAACCAGAAAAATTTGAGTCCCAATCTGTAGGTGGATAAAAACGTTCTTAAATGAAGCAAATCCTGTTCAGGTTTTAAATTTAATTTTTTTTTTGACATATCATTTTGGTAATTTCCATCCCCAGGTCACTTGCCTTTAATAAAATTTAGTCAAGTAGTTTGTTAGGTATTTTGCTAGACTTTGGTATTTGTGGTTAATTTTTTAATATTGCTATCTGTTATAAAGGTTGTCAAGCTTATCAGAGGGTCATCATAATAAAATACTCAATAGTTATAATTTTAATATTCTAAATTTGTAGTTTTAAGAACTTCTAATAGTTCTTTTGAGTGTTTTTCTGAATACAAATGTCTAATTCCAGTGGGTCAATATCAGGTTTTTAATATTAACTTTAGATTTTCACATCTGATTACCAAAGAAGTGAAACCCCTGACGTTGAATATCTAAAATGACCATATGAAGTTTCATTAAAATTTAGTTTAATAGATTCTGAGATAACTATTGACAAAGCTAGATACTTTTTGAGGTTTATATTATGAACGGTTAATAGGCAAGTAATTTATAAAATTAACGGTTGATTGGCATATACCTCTAATTTTGGGAAGGCAGGTGATTAGTGTAAGTAGAGTTTATTAATTTGGTTAGTACTCGTTTGGAGCTTATTTAAGTTTTTTCAGCCACCCTTAAAACTTGTATTTGAAAGAGGTTGTTCATATTAGTATTAAAAAAAGAACTTTTTTACAATAACTGTATTTATTTTTAACCCATAGTTATCAGATAAAGTGGAGGACCTTCCGGTGAGTGCATGCTAAAATTATGCAAAATATTATAAATATTGGATTTCTAGTTTCTGAGATTACAGCCAAAAACCTAGACCCCCTAGAGCTTTATTTATATAGATATTAATAAAGTTAAATACCACTTTTTCTATGACCTTAGTTCACCAGCTATCAGGCTACAGAACCCAATTTACTTTGGGTGATTTTTATAGTGTTATAATCACTATTCAAAGAGAAAAATAAAGAATGGTTAAACTCATGTGATTAATTCAAACCAAAATCTTTTAGCTCTTTGTTGAGTTTTTTTTCTTAAACTTGAAGGCCAGCTGTAAAGATTTATGGGTGTTGGTTATTATCAGCCAGTAACCCCTATAAACTCATTACTTGCACAGGTTCAGTTTTTGTGCAATTCATCCATGTTGTATGATAATTGATATAATCAGTTGATAATAGTATGACGACTATTATCCATAGTTGAATGGAATTCTTATATAGGTCCAACGCTTGGCCAGTATTTCCACTTAGTTTATTTGTGGTGTCTCAAATTAGGGATTTTGTTCACTCATACCATCTAACCCAATCTTCTCTTAGGTTCTCTTTGACAGTTTCTTCAGTTTGACACACAGTCAGCAGCAATCCCCAATTTGATTCCACTTCTTCTCTGGATCTCCGCTCAGATCCTTATTCTTTTCCTTAAAGAGTCTTCCAATTATCACACACAGCAATAATATCCCTGAGAAAGAATAGAACAAATGAAAGCTGATAGAGTTTACTAAGCTGGTATATCTACTGTATACTGTATAAACTGTTTTTATTATAAGTGAATTCTAGGGAATTTATAGTGGGGATTCAGCCATTTATTCCTCAGTTGACACCTCTTCAATGAAATGGCAGCCGTTGCCATTGAATCACCCATCCTCATCTAAGCAGCGATGGTCTTCCCCATCCTGGATAGGATTCCATTATTGGACATCCTTGAGACCTAAAATGGAAAGAGTCAGAAAACGTGACCCTACCGTTTTCCTCTAAATTTAAGCAACCCAACCATATTTGGCAAGTGACCTGCTTAGGTAATGAAACTTGTTACCCATTAAGGAAGGTTGCAAACCAACTGATTAATTTAATAGTTGTAGGTGGCATCACTCGCCTTGCAACTTACTCCTTAACACCCAATCAGTAGGTGATGAAACCCAACCAATCCCAATTGGTACACCTGATTGTTAATCAACTATCAGATTCCCCTATTTCATCAGCTACTCTGCCCAACGAGATCTTAAGCATTTGTCTGGATTGATCCCCGATGGATCTGACCAAGCAAATACCTAAAATTCCCCAAACATTGTTATCTTGAAATCAGGGTCAACCGATTCAAATTCACCTCACCTTAGGGAGTTATCCTCTTGCAATTCCTGGCAATCTAACTGGCTGTGAATATGGGCAATAATCCCATCACATCCCAGCTCTTGCCTAGATTTCCAGCAATAAAAAGGACCAAGGCAGGAGAACACCGCTTTGGACACTTGTTCAAATACTTCATTTTCTTAAGCGGAGTATAATCACCAATACTCAATGCTGCTTGGGACAACCTTCAGCATGAAGCTCTTTTCCTCATCCTCCTCGCTACCACCTACTCAGAGCGCGGTCCCCACGTTCTACTGTCATGCTGGGATGATTGATTTACTCATGATGATATTAGTCCCAGGATCTGGTTTTCCCCCATCAGGGCATATGACCTGCTGCCATATTCAGGATTCTTGGTCCAGCGTCCTCAATTTTCTGATTTTTTCCTCATCCTTGACAGGAGACTCTTGCCATCGCTGTTTATTTTGTGGCCCAAATAAGAATGCTTATTTATGTTTGCCCTTGTTATTTTCTTCATAAAACCTCTTGGCTCATATCATTCTTAATTCTTCTCTAGAGCTTCTCCCATTAATTTTGAGATTAGTTTCTCCAAAATTGGATCTTAGTGGATCGTAGAGTGCATAATGTAGGTTATCATATAAGTCTGACATCCTCACTCTCACCCAGCTCATATGTCAAATTCTGAGTCGCAGTACCAACAGCTACTCAACAGTTTGTCTGATCAAGATCTTCAGCTCTTCCAGCAAATGATTCAGGCTGTGCGATGGAACCTCTTCTACGGTCCTTCCAGGACTCATACACCTAGTCTGGCACCTGTGGCTAGTCCTTCTGTGGAACTACTGGTAACAGTAACCAATCCTTCCAAAACCAGGCTAGCAATCATCTTGAACAACTTTTGGCCAATTCTTCCTATGTTGTTGATTCCAGAGTTAGATTTCGAAACTCTCCTGGATTCAGCTCCTTTTGAAGATGCGCCAAACATCATTATTGATACTCCTGAAATAATGCCCTTTGCTCTTGATAGCTCCTTTGTCATCAGGTTGGACTTGCTTCCAGAGTTCCTCTTCTGACCCAGTCATTACTACAAACCAGCTGCCTTGGCCACCAAGCTCACCATTGGCAACAGCATTCATTTCAAACTCCCCTACACAGAATTGAGGGCCCAAGTCACCAAGGCTTTATCCATAGCGCTGAATCCTTCCAATCTTGAAAACATCTTAGATTGGGATATTGCCAATTATGCTCTTTGCTTTGCCAGCCAAGTTCTTTGAAGTTGGGCCACAAAGCTTCCATCCTCTCTTAAATTCATCGCTCGAGCTTCTGCTTCATATTCCAAGAAGCTCATAGTTGTCACTTACAGGATGCCATTCACTCCTTGAATGACTATCTTGTTTCTGGAGCTTCCCATCAGTATCTTCTGCTGATGGCTTTAATAGGGGGAATGATTTGGAAACCCCCATCTAGTATCCCTTGTTTGCTGCTAGCCCATATGTCTGGTGTTCTTGACAAAGCCCGTTGGCAAGCACTCAAGACTAATCTTCTGGCTCAGGTACCATATCAGGATTACTTGGGGTTATTTGCTGACTACCTCTTTCTGTACTGTTGCTTCCCTCCCTGCTCTAGGGTTTTGCAATTGGCTTCTTACAACATCTCAATTTCCCTTCCCCTAGTCACTTTCTCACAGGGATCTGCTTCTGCTCAATGAACTTGGTTTCATGTAGGTTTAGCCCTCACTAGCGTCCAATATCACATAGATTCTGATGGGTTATTCATTCCTACTGCGATCCATCCTCCCTCCCCCAGGAGGCAACATAGGCGGAATTATCCCAAATTGAGGATAATCAATAAAAAATGAAACTTAAAAAATATTAGTTTTTTCCATGCGGTTTTAATAAGTTTTTTTCAAATATCTTTATCAATCTTTTATTTTTTTCTTCTTTTTTCCATGGGACTTGACCTTGTTTTGGTTCATGGTCCATCTTTTTTATTTTTTCCCCAAACTGGATCCCAGGTACTATTTGACCTACCAGTTTTCTATAGTTCAGAGGTCTTTTTTTTGGACTTAACCATCTAGATTGGCTCAGATATCCTTTTTATTAAATTAAATTTAATTATCAGGACATAACCAACTTAATGGTTCATCAGTCCTTCAGGAACTCTTTTTTTGTTTTTTTCATCAATCCATCGCTTCAAATACTTAGCATGGACTCGATTTACAACACTTCCATCCAAGAGGTTCTTGATGGAGTAGGCATCTGTCGCCATCTTGGTGATAATCTCAAATGGGCCTGACCACAACGCATTCAGTTTGTTTCTTCTCCCAAGAACCATACATATTTCAATAGACAACTCTTTCGCCTATTCAATATTCTGATAAGGTTAGTCAGTTATTATCATCCATTGTTTTTGCTTATATCCTTTTCTTCAAAGTCATATCAAATGCTTGCAATTGCATTTCAATAAGGATATTTGTCAATTGGTTCAGGTACTGCTCAGCACTCATCCCAATGTTGGTTCCACCACAAAATATAAAATCAGCGACAACGCGGCCTTCCTCCCATATAACAACTCAAACAGCATTTTTCCCATTGCCATATGATGACTGATATTGTAGGTGAACGTCACCAAACTCAGGTACATTCCCCATGCGAAAGTTCTTCCTGTGACCAGCTTCCTCAGTGTCACGGCCAGTGTTCCATTAACTTGTTTCACCAGTCCGTTCATCTCCAGCTGGTAGGGTACAGACACATGACTTCTCAGATCCCCATTATCTCATTTAATTGTGGGATCAAATGAGACGTGAAGTTTGTCCCATTATTGCTAAGCAGGATCTGAAGGCATCCATGTTGGTATACTACTTGATCCAGGATGAACTTCGCGGTGCTGGTAGCGTCCACTTTTGCCAGGGCTTTTATCTCAACCCATCTTGTCAAATAATTGATTGCAACTATTATGTACTTGACTCCCCCTGTGCTTATTGTCAGCGGTCCCATCACATCAATGGACACTGTATGCCAGGCAAATCCATGGTGGACCAGTCAGTATCCAGTTGTATTCTTATGTGGCTTGTGCAGCTGGCACTCCACACAACAAGCTAGATAGTCAGCAGAATCATAGTTGATTGACTCTCAGTAGTAGTACTGGCAAATATGGTTGGTTGTTTTTCTCAGGCCTCCATGCCTGACAACCTTATGAGCATCTTGAATGATAGCTGCTCTTTCCGACAGTTTTGGGAATAGTAACTGCTTCTCATTAATTGTCTTAAAAACTTGTCCATCCATGGTCTTGGTGTTTTCCATCACTTTTTGAAGTGCACCTTGAATTTCTTGGGGCTCGTTCCCAATTTTTCCATCAACCATTCTCTGGAATAACTCATCCGCCTGCTGGTATACCATCTGGACCATTGGTAACCACAATAAGCCATCTGCATTCTGGTGAGATGCCCCCACTCAGTGGACAATCTCATAATCATAAGCCTATAGCTTTAGTGCCCATTGGGCCAGTCATCCTTCTGGTTCTCTCAAATTATGGAGCTAACGCAACGAGGAGTGGTCTGTCACCACTTTTAAGTGTATTCTGTGGATGTACACCTGAAACTGCTTACAGGCGTAAATGACTGCAAGGCATTTCCTCTCAGTTACAGTGTAGTTCCTCTCATTTGCTGAGAGTGTCCAGCTCAAATATTCCACTGAATGTTTATCCCCAAGTTCATCTACTTGGCTTAATACAGTACTAATTGCCATCAACAAAGCATCAGTTTATATAATAAATTCTTGATCAAAATTGGATATTTCAATATCTGGAGAATCTATTAGATATTGGCGTAACTCATCAAAGGATTCCTGCGCTTCTTCATTCCATATGAATCCTTTCTTTGGATCCTTTAACAGATGGAATAAGGGCTTGGAGATTCTGGAAAAATCTCAAATAAATCTTCTATAGTATCTGACCATTTCAAGGAACACTTAATGTCTCAGACACTCTTTGGCACAGACATCCGTTCTATGGCTTTAATCTTCTGGGCTTGCGGCTGCAATCCATTAGAGTTGATCATGAATCCCAGATATTCCAACTCTTTTTTGAAGAAGTGACATTTCCTCAGCTTAATCTTCAGGTTAGCTGCAGACAGTCTCTTTAATACTTCTTCCAAGTGGTGTAAATGGTCAGTAAACGTCCTACTGAACACTTTGATATCGTCCAAGTACATTAGGACGCATGATTACTTCAAGTCATTCAATATAGCGTCCTTGGCCATCTGGAACGTTGCAGGCGCATTGCATAGACCCTGAGACATCCTTGTTGGTTGGTATAGCTTCTGTGCAGTAATAATCATGCATTTCTCTTGGTCTTCTCTTGGCAAATTAATTTGCCAATATTCTGATATCAGATCCATCGTGGAGAAATACTTTGCCTCTCCCAATTGATCTAGCACATCATCAATTCTTGGTAGGGGATACAAATCCTTTTTTGTAATCTTATTCAGCTTCTGGTAGTCAATCACTACCTGATTAGAGCCATCCTTTTTTTCAATCTAAGAATTGGACTTGCCTAGGGACTCAACAACGAAACTAGAATCCCATGCTTCACTAGTTTGCTGATTTCCTCTTCCACTACCGCTTTGGCCGCCTTTGACCATCAAATTGGTCTCAACCTGATTGCTAATATCTCCCCAGTGTTGACCTTGTGGATCACATTTCTCACGCATCCCAAATCATGGTTGTCCTGGGTGAATACTTCTTGATACTTTTTGAACAATTTGAGCACCTCCTCTTGCTGTCCTACCGTCAGAGCAGCAATTTGCTCTCAATCAACCAATAGGTTGATACTCTCAATTACCCTGGCTGGTAATCCCATCTCATCAAGGGTCCCAAAATCATGAAATTTCCTCAATTCAGCCATCAGGATTAGATGAGCAAACGTAATGATCTGATTCTTCTTGATCTTCAACAGTTTTATTTAAATTCGCCAGGAGAACTCAAATTTCTCCATGGTCCATCATTATTATTCCAGGAGCCACCCAAGGCTCTACTCTTAACTTCTTCCAGGGGCTTTCAACCTCCCCATACAGCAGCTCAGGTATCTACAATGTCAAACCTATGTCGACTATCATCTGTGACACATCAGTATGTTTTCTCACTCTTGATCCTCAGTGGAATTCCTGATTTTCTAGGATTTCTGTCACATTTCTCATTGCTTCCGGACAACTAGTTGGTATCTAATTGGGACAATGCTGTCATTGTATATCAAGTTGATGAAGTTGTTTCTCCTATTAAGTGTAGCTTCTCCATTTTTTAAATAGAACTATTGTAACGTCTGACCTAATATGGTCAACGTATTATCTTCAAAGTTACATTTAACTCTGTACTTCCATAGAGATTCTTTCCCAATCAGAATGTCATAGTTTTAGTTGGCCAAAACTATTGCTGGTGCAGATACCACCAAGGACCTAAATTGAAGTGGCAAAGCGCTATACGCTCCACATGAAGTGGTATTTGGCCCAGCTGTCCTGTACTCATTCTTGTGTTCCAAGTCAGGCGAGACTTTATCCTCTTTACCAACTTAGTCGAGACAATGTTAATGGGCGCTCCACTGTCAATAATTGTCCTCACTCTTACTCGATTCACTTGTATATCTATATATTACACTTGGAGTATTGTAAGATAGTGTTTACTAAGTGTATAGTGGCGTTATTAGCCAAATTGAGGGTGCGAATGATTTGCACTGATACTAGGAAATGATTCCTTTATCGCGCTGAGAGGGATTGACAGGTTTGCCTCATCTAATTGGACTTTGGACAATTCATTAGGATTATTAGCGGCTCAAATCTTGTCTGCCAGTTGTTGGGCGTATGGCTGGGCAACTTCCTTGATTATCTTGGAGTCAATTTCCTTCACCCCAGATCATGTGTCTGCGTTCACATCCATATTGACCACTTAAATACAGTTGATCCTGTAAGTCTTCATCCACAAACAGATCACTGATGCCAATTTCCTTGTGCATAATATTGGGAGGAACAGGCTTCTCTGCAGCTCTAGACTGTTCCCCATCTAGGCCACAAGCCCTTTTCCTGACTCCTTTGCAGCAGCAGACCCTTTCACTTGGACCACGTTGATTTGATCCTTCAGCTTCTTGCAATGTACAGTGAAATGTCCCTTCCCTCCGCATTGGTAACAGACCTTCTCTTTCTTATTAATCCATCTGAGCTCTTTGGGCTTATTCCCTGGCACGGTTTGGTTGTTTATCTCTTTAGCACCCTCGTTCTCCTTTGTGGGATTCAAATTTCATACTGGGTTGGATTTGAAACTTTTGTTTGGGGCATTGAAGGTTGCTCTCAAGATTTTCAAATTATCTACCATCTGAGAGGTAGTAATTTATGTTGTGAACACAGAAGACATCATTCATTGAAAATCATGGTAGGGACAAAGGGCCGCTTGTAAAGCAATTCTGGAATCAAAGTCATCCAGTACCTTTTCTCCAACCAGGATTTGTGATTCCTGGTAGAAATGATCCATGAAGCTTGCTAAAGATTCACCTTTATGGAATTGGATGCCCATAAACTCTTGTTTGCACTTTGACATGCGCATCAGGCTCCTAAATTCCTTCATTATGGCCACCTTGGCCTCCACATATAACCAGCTGTCCCCCTCCAGGTGGGGCAACACTGGGTTTTGGCAATCAGTGTCTAGGCAATTCATCACTATCAATGCTTTTTGACAATCACCATATCCATACATAGTCATATTAAACAGTTGGAAAGACGCTGGGGCATTATCACAATGGAATGTCAGCAATTTTGGCGTTGCCTTGAATTCCTCCAAGGGTTCTCTAGCCGCCTCTCTAGGTTTGGCTACTCAGCTCACTTGGGGAGTGATTTCAGGCATCATCTCCAAAATAGCAGCAAAAGCGGAAACATGTTTTTTGGGGTATTTGACTTCCCAATTATCATATGAGGAGTTCTTTCTTTGGCTTCAGTTGTCACATATTGTCATGGTTGGATAACATTATAGTAGGAACTGATGCTAGAGATAAGGCTGGGTGACAGGAGGCCCAGAAGGTGAAACTTCAGGCTCTTCCTAACCTGAAACACACCTTAGATCAACGCTGGGTGCAAGCCAAGCATGCCCAGGTTGATACTAATGGGGTGCAAAACGCCCAGCCTCTGATCTCGGCCCAGGCACTGAAACAAACAATTTACATTATAAATGATGACGGTTCAATTCAATTTATTGGAGAGCAAGGGTTCAAGTTCCGCTCAAGTTATGAAATTTTGAGCTTGGGTAAAATACGGCTTCAATCAATTACTCGAGTGAAGGCACTTTTGGTGTATTTTACTAAAATGGATGGAAGTGTCTGTTTATTGGAGCGTCAAGGCTTGGGCGCACTTCCGCAGAACCTGAATTTCCCCAGTTCACTTTAAATATGTTTTTGTGACCAACATTCCTTGTTGGTCAACTTTTCTTAAATAAAAATACCCGTTTTTTACATTTTATTTATGGTTCCTTGGGCTAACCTGGTGGCGGACCTCTTTGGAGAAGTCTCCAACTATGTGGGCCACTACCTTCTATCGCAATTTGGCAAAATCCCAGCTGCTCCCTTGGGCCGCCCCGGTCCCCTCCAGATTGAGGCACCCAAGCTCCCTGACTCAAGTTACACTTGATTATGGACTCCCCTCTGGGGTCCACTCAAGCTGTTATGTTTCTAACTTACCTGGTCTTATATGTTGCGTTTTACACCCTGGCCTGGGGTACCTTTGGCACAGGCACCCTTTGAGGTGTCTTCTTACCCTTTTTTTAATGGCTAGTTCCCTAGCAATGTGGGTTTGCATCCCAAATCACCTTGCTGGGAACGAGAGAGTTACAGACACTCTCTTGACATTAGTTGACCAACCTTTTTATTATATGTGCATAAGAATTATCTGTGTGGGACTTTCATTATTAGTAAATTGGGTGCGCTGGCCATTTGTCACTGCCACGATGGTGCTCACCACAGTTTTCTCATTTGGTTTTATATCATTGCATCTCAGCGTTATTCTTGCAACTACCAATTGTGAAGTGCCCACCCTTCCTGCTTGTACCTGGTGGTCTCAGACTTTTCATGATCCTAATATCATGATTTCCTGCCTTTCTCCCGAGATTTACTCAGAAATTCATCAGGCCTTAGCTTCCCTGGAGCCAAAACCCTCATTAGGAAAAATCAATTCATCTAGTTCCCATCCACTTTCGCGAGGAGTGGATCTATTGTCCCAGTTGTCTCCCAAGGCGGGTGACTGGGTTTTTGCAGTACTCCTCACACAGCTGCTCTTGTGGTGGGCAATAGGGGGTTTGGAACAGGTCTTGGAGCAGAATCGACCTGATGAAGCATCCTTCCATTCCTTCTTCAAATTCTTTTCTCTGCGTCAAGTGGGTCATCTGATGAAAGTATACTTGAGTGAATTCTGCAAAAAAGCCCAGGCTTTGCCATTAACTGAAAAGGTTAAAACTTCGTTTCTCCATTTGACCTTGGACATATCAATGCAAAACTCCCCAATTTGGCAGTCGCCTCCTTCCAAATTTGATCATCTTGTTGAAACCCTTTGGGGTAGTTTCTCCACCCCAACCTGGAAGGGGCCAGGTACTTTGGCTGTCATTGGATCAAATCATATAAATACAGAAGCCAAAAAGTCACGCGCGCCTCTGGAAATGAGGGAATCTTATCCTTCTAATCCTTCTACTTCTTCTAAATTTGGAACTGTACAGGGGTCTAGCCCCAAGAATGAAGTAAAGGTTTCAGATGATTCCACCGCGATGATGTCACCCATGGTCATCCCTATAAATAACGTGTCCTCAACTAGTGATTTTTCCTTGAAAAGTGAGATGCTTCCCATTGATTTCATCCCCATCTCGGCAGAAATTGGGAACATCGAAGGGTCCAAACCTGAATTTAACAAAAATAATTCCGTTATCATTTTTTCTCCCCAACACGTTTCTGAGGTGCATGCTGAGGCATCGGCTCTGGGCTTGGGGGTGATGGCCCTGGATAACAATGCACACTGAACCCTTGGAATGAGTGGGGGTTCATTTGAGCCAAAAAATGTGTTTTATAATGAGAGCAATTTATCCCAAAATGAACTATTTATTTGCTCATATGGTCTGGATGAGGACTCTATTTCAGTCTACCAGATTACTCCTGAGAACCCTCGTTTGACCCCTACCATGATTAGGGGTTCTCAGGAAGTGGAAAAGGAACTTTGTCACAATTATAAAGATGTATATGCACCTGCAGAAGGTGTGGTAGGATATGTGGCCTCAGTAGTAAGAGTGGCCCACTATCCTTCCCCTTCTATGATTCCAAAACATACCCTGATGGCTTGTTCATCCAAGGAAGAATTTTCTGGTGAGTTGATGGCGTTTTCTGCGTTGAATAAATCCCATTCTGGATACTTCTTGTTGACTGCTACCCTTACAACGTCTTATGGAAAGTTCAGCACAACTATTTTGGTGGATACTGATGCCTTGATAATTTTATTGACCAAAACATTGCTGACTACCTTAAGTTGACATACTCACCAGGTGGTATGGTTAGAGGTGGGGCTTTTCAAGGTATCCCCACACTAAACATCATGTAGTCAGTCAATTTCCAGGTAGGTTCTTATCTATTGTCTGACCAGTTTCAAGCTATCAGAAACCTCTTGTTTCCCATCATTTTGGGTGTTGAGTGATGGCGGAAGTTTGACGTAAGAACTAATTTGAAAGAAAACACTTTATCCTTGTCTTTAACAAACGGTCACCAGTTGATTGTTTCTTTGTCTGAGGATAACGCCCCAGGAAAATTACCCCATTGGCCCAATGTTCCCAGTTCATATCTTGCCCCTTTGCTGAAGTCCACTGTGGTACTTTCCTTACCTTCCTGTTTGGAGGAGTTGGCATCTTCTTTTGATGCAGCTTCAGCTAGTATGCTACCAGAACATTCCGAGTTTGATTGTGAATTTAAACTTACTGTGGATCTGGTGCATATTTCTTCCCCCATATACCCATTGACTGTCTGGGAGGAAGAGGTTTTAGATGTATGGGTGAAGGAGCAGTTGGCCAAAGGTGCCATCTTTCAGCGTACCTCCCCTGTTTGCTCCCCACTTCTCTTTGTGGAGAAGGCTGATGGAACTTTACATCCATGTGTCAATTATGGAAATTTAAACAATGTGACTGTACCTGACCTCCATCCCATCCCTTTAGATTCCCAGATTGCGCGCTATGTGGAGAAGGCGAAGGTCTTCTCCAAGCTGGACTGCCTCAATGCGTTCAATCAAATCCGGATAAAGAAGGGCCAGGAATGGTTAACCACATTCCGCACCAGAAAAGGAATTTTCCAGTTCCAGGTTATGCCCTTTGGGCTTAAGAATGCCCCTGCCATCTTTCAACGCCGCATTGATGCTGCGTTGGGAGACTTGTTGGGGGTGTGTGCGGTTGCCTACATGGATGACATTCTGGTGTTTTCCCCCAATCATGAGTCACATGCAATACACCTTTGACAATTAGTGGAGAGACTTGAGGGCCGCTTGCCTTACCCTCAAGGTTAGTAAATGCAAATTCTTCAAGTTCCAGGTTACTTTTCTGGGCAAAGTCGTTTTTGACCAGGATCATATGATAACTCCAGACAAGGAGAAGGCTATTCGTGAGTGGCCTACCCCCACCTCTATCAAGGATCTGAGGAGCTTTTTGGGGACGTGTACGTTCCTCAAGAAGTTCACACCCAATCTCTCCGAGGTGGCAGCTCCCTTATATAAGGCTAGCAGGGCCAAGGTGCTTCAGTGGTCCCCCATTTTGGAGGATGCTTTCCAAGCGGTGAAGTGCACCTTGTTATCCACATCCATCCTTCACCATGTTGATCCTGCAAAGGAGTTCATTGTGTCCTCAGATGCTTCCAACTTTGTTATTGCGGCTGCCCTGCTACAGGTGGGTGAAGATGGGTCCAAGCATCCCGTGGGATATTTTTCTAGGAAAATGTCTCTGCATGAGTTAAATTACGCCATATATGACAAGGAGTTATTGCAGTGGTGGAGGCGCTGATTTATTGGCGTCACCATTTACATGGCTCTTCCCAACCATTCTGGGTATGCACAGACCACCGAGCCCTGTTGTTCTACTGTGCTCCAAATGTTCTAACACCACGTCAGACCCGTTGGCATGAGACCCTTGCCCTATTTACATTTTCCTATGAGTTCACCAAGGGCAAGGAGAATGGTTTGGCGGATGCTTTGAGCCGCAACCCTGCTTTGGCTCTTAATCCAAAGGAGGTAGAGATTTACAACACCTGGTTGATGATTCCACCGAGTATGATTCTGCCTCAACTTCCTAAGTCCACAGTACATATGCCAGCGCTCATGCCTTTGGAAAATTCAGCAGAATATAGCATGTTTAGGAAGGTAGTTCTTTCTCAGCCGTTATCAGCTAAATATGCTGTTGTTCTCGCTAAGAGCGTCCTGAATCAGGAGGACTTATCCAAGGGTTATCACATGAAGGACGAGATGGTGTGGTTTCAGGGGCGCCTATGGGTTCCTGATGGACCACTACGCCTGGAGATCATCCAGGACCATCATGACGGAATCACCGTTGGTCATCCTGGAAAAGCAAAGACCTTGGAGTTGATATGACGCACTTACAATTGGAAGGGCTTGCCTGTTCAGGTAGGGCGGTACTGTAAAGAGTGCCTGATCTGCAATCAAATGAAACCCAATTGGCAACCTTTAGCAGGGTTGCTGGTACCAGTCCAAAAGGCTGAAGGGCCCTGGACTTCCCTATCAGTGGATTTCATTGTGGAGTTACCCGTTTCAGATGGGTATGATGCAATCATGGTGGTGGTGGACCGCTTTACAAAGTTCTCCCACTTTATTCCTTGCAGAACAACTGTAACTGCCGCTGAAATGGCCAGGCTCTTCGTCGCCCATTTATTTGCGCTTCATGGGGTTCCTCAAGAAATCATTAGTGACCAGGGACCCCAGTTCACCTCCATCTTTTTGGAAGAGTTGTGTAAAACTCTTCAGATTCACCCCTGCCGTTCAACTGCTTATCACCCCCAATCAGATGGGCAGACTGAGCGAGTGAACCAGTGCTTGGAACAATTTCTGCGTTGTTACACCACCGCAGACCATTCAGATTGGGTTCTTCACCTTCCTATGGCCCAGTTTAGCTACAACAACACTTTGCATTCATCAATTGGTTGTTCACCTTTTTTGCTAACCACGGCTTTAACCCTGCTTTTAACATGGAGCCCAGCTGTGGTTCCAAAGTGGAAGCGGTGCTGGACTTTGCTAAGACTCTCAAGAAGGTCCATCAAGGGGTGTCCACAAGTTTGGAGGCGGCTATGCTGGTTTATAAGGAGAATGCTGATGGAAAGCGCTGAGTGGGTCCAGCATACAAGGAAGGGGATCTCGTGATGCTTGATGCTCGCAACATCCCTATCAAGCAGCCATGCAAAAAACTGGGTCCAAAGAGGATTGGTCCTTACCGTGTAGTTAGAAAGGTGGGACATGCCTCATACCAGTTGGATCTTCCCTCCGCATTTCAGATCTTCTCCATCTTTCATGAAAGCAAGTTGACCCTGTTTGAGGGCCCTCCTCCTGTGACTCCTGAGGCTTATCTTGTGGATGGGGCACTGGAATGGGAAGTGGAGGAAATAGTAGCCTCCCGCCGGGTTAAGCGACGCCTTGAGTACTTGGTATCTTGGAAAGGGTTTGACGCAGCAGAGAACAGTTGGGTGCCAGCACGGGATTGTGTACATGCCCAAGACCTGATCAAATCATTTCATAATCATTTCCCTGAGGCTGCAGGATCTCAGCCTAAGCCAGCCGTTGCTGCTATGAAGTTGCCGCCAGCACATAAGAACTTCTCCTTAGCAAACGCCCCTGGAGGGGGTGGAGCCCAAGAAGGAGGAGAGGGTAATGTCATGGTTGGATGACATTATAGTAGGAACTGATGCTAGAGATAAGGCTGGGCGACAGGAGGCCCAGAAGGTGAAACTTCAGGCTCTTCCTGACCTGAAACACACCTTAGATCAACGCTGGGTGCAAGCCAAGCATGCCCATGTTGATACTAATGAGGTGCAAAACGCCCAGCCTCTGATCTTGACCCAGGCACTAAAACAAATGATTTATGTTATAAATGATGATGGTTCAATTCAGTTTATTGGAGAGCAAGGGTTCAAGTTCCACTCAAGTTATGAAATTTTGAGCTTGGGTAAAATACGGCTTCAATCAATTACTCGAGTGAAGGCACTTTTGGTGTATTTTACTAAAATGGATGGAAGTGTCTGTTTATTGGAGCGTCAAGGCTTGGGCGCACTTCCGCAGAACCTGAATTTCCCCAGTTCACTTTAAATATGTTTTTGTGACCAACATTCCTTGTTGGTCAACTTTTCTTAAATAAAAATACCCATTTTTTACGTTTTACTTATGGTTCCTTGGGCTAACCTGGTGGCGGACCTCTTTGGAGAAGTCTCCAACTATGTGGGCCACTACCTTCTATCGCAATTTGCCAAAATCCCAGGTGCTCCCTTGGGCCGCCCAGGTCCCCTCCAGATTGAGGCACCCAAGCTCCCTGACGTCAAGTTACACTTGATTATGGACTCCCCTCTGGGGTCCACTCAAGCTGTTATGTTTCTAACTTACCTGGTCTTATATGTTGCGTTTTACACCCTGGCCTGAGGTACCTTTGGCACAGGCACCATTTGAGGTGTCTTCTTACCCTTTTTTAATGGCTAGTTCCCTAGCAATGTGGGTTTGCATCTTACATCACCTTGCTGGGAATGAGAGAGTTACAGACACTCTCTTAACACATATGGCTCACAATTGCATTTGTGAGTTTTTGGCTTCTCAACCTGTTTAATTAGTTGCTCAATATCAGTGCTGAAATTTCTTAAATGAACGTGATCTGCTTCATGCTCCATTTTCAGATATAAGAACTCTCAAATTAAGTCCCCTTCTTTCTTCTTTAATAATGTTACTTTTCCAAGTAACTCATTCCAAAACTTGTGACATTATTGATCCCTTCCTCCATATTGGTGACTCTTTCTGCCAAGGCTGAAAATTCTCAATGCTCCGCTAAGTTTAGGGCATTCTGATTAACAGTGGCTAACTCCATCCATAGTTTTCTTAATACATCTTTATATGACATCCTTCTAAGTTCTTATACTCAACTACACCTCTGTAGTGAGCACAACTTTGTAAAAATTTATGGGTGATGGTTATTATCAGCCAATAACCCCTATAAACTTATTACTTGCACAGGTTCAGTTTTTGTGCAATTCATCCACGTTGTATGATAATTGATATAATTGGTTGATATAAGTATGATGACTATTATCCATAGTTGAATGGAATTCTTAGATCCTGGCCTAACGCTCAGCCAGTTTTTCCACTTGAAATACTTGTGATGGCTTGAAATAGGAATTTGTTCACTTGTATCATCTAATCTGATTTTCTTTTAGATTCCCTTTAATGGTTTCTTCAGTTTGACACACAGTCAGCAGCAATCCCCAATTTGATTCTGCTTCTTCTCTGGATCTCCACTCAGATCCTTACTCTTTTTCTTGAAGAGTCTTCCAATTATCACACACAGCAATAATATCCCTGAGAAATAATAGAATAAATGAAAGCTTATAGAGTTTACTAAACTGGTATATCTACTGTATACTGTATAAACTGTTTTTATTATAAGTGAATTCTAGAGGATTTATAGTGGGGATTCAGCCATTTATCCCTCAGTTGACACCTCTTCAATGAAATGGCAGCCGTTGCCATTAAATAACCCATCCTCATCTAAGCAGCGATGGTCTTCCCCATCCTGGCTAGAATTTTGTTATTGGACATCCTTGAGGCCTAAAATGGAAAGAGTTAGAAAACGTGTCCCTAACGTTTTCCTTTTGATCCAAGCAAACCAACCATATTTGGCAAGTGCCCTGCTTAGGTAATGGGACTTGTTACTTATTAAGGCAGGTCATGAACCAACTGATCAATTCGCTAGTTGCAGGTGGCATCACTCACCTTGCAACTTGCTCCTTAATTTCCAATCATTTGGTGATAAAACCTGACCAATCCCAATCAGTACACCTGATAGTTAATCACTATCAGATGCCCCTATTTTGTTGGCAACTCTGCCTGACAAAATCATAAGCATTTGTCTGGATAGATCCCTGATGGATCTGAACAGGTAAATACCCTAAAATCCCCTGAACATAGTTACCCCAAAATTAGAGTTAACTGATTTGTAATTCACCTCGCCTTAAAGAATTATCCCCTATCAATTCCTGGCAATCTAGCTGGCTGGGAATATGGGCAAAAATTTCCAACACCAGCCCTTCAAAGGCTACATAATAATTAGTATCTTTAGCTTCAGTGAAATCTCCTATTAGACTTTTGAGTCTATAGGGCAAACTTTGGTGGAATATTTGTTGCCAAGGCCAATCTTTGCTAATTTAAACAGTTGAAATCTCTAGTAAAAACTGGGTGAAAGCTGTATCAAAAACAAGATAGTTATATATAGAAGTTGGGTATTTATCAACTTAGTGAAGTCTGGATCAATTGGGGTACAGCAAGTTCCAGAACAAAGCAGTGGAGTGTAGAGGAATCCGGTGGCCACAATCTGTCCTGATTGATTTGCCAGATTCAGATAACCTCTGAAGGGCAAGGTCTTTATCAACTATTGCAGCATATTTGGAAGGGATTTGGGGTTTTGGTTGCTCACCTTAGAATTCATAACCTGGTAAACATCTGGTGGGTTTTGTGGGAGCAGAACTCCTTTGAGAAGTTTAAAAGTTGTTTGTCATTTGAGCTCCATTCAAACTCATACAAATCCATTATTCCCAACACTCTTTCAACTCCAGGTTCTAAAACTTTTTCTCCACTTGCTGCGGTAACTTTTTGGGTAGAATCTTGCAATTGGTTTTTAACTATCTTCCAGACTAGCTAGAGCTTTGAAATTTGGCATACTTATGTAATTCTGATGAAAATACAATAACCCATTGAAAAATTTGATTTTCATAGTCAAAATAAAAAAAGGTTATGTTAAACAATTGAAAAACCTATATGTTTTCAATGGTAGTTGGTATATTGTTATGGCTGAGAAGTTTGGCATTTGGTTGATTTGAAAGTTTCAACTATTTTCCAGATTAGCTAGAGCTTTGAAATTTGGCACACTTATGTATCTCTAATGACAATACAATAATCCATTGAAAAAGTTGTGAAGATTGTGAATTTTACAAAAAACAGTTTGTAAATCAGTAAAATAGTTTACCATAACCTTGTTTTTGTATGACATATCTGTCACTCCAGTGTGCTTTTTATAATTTCAAGAACAAATGGCAGATTTTAGAAAAAATAAAAATATAAAAAATATATTATGCAAATGGACATTTAAATGATTAGAGATATATATAAATCATTTATTTAGATAAAAAAACTATGGGGAAAAAAGAACCTTCTTTAAAAAAAAGCTCTAAAAAGTATGAAATAATTGAGAATTTAAGCCTACTCAATAAAACCCTTTTTGAAGTTGGCGCCATATTTTAAACTGAATTATAGAATTTTGCTCACAAATACAAATTATATCTTGTCTCGATTGGGTCCAAGTGTAGCTAAGCAGCTTAGAATAAATAGTACTGAATATATAAATTATAAATACCTATTATAAGGGGAGGATACCCAAGTGGTAGAATAGGGACCTCTACCGCTGCCTCCCCGAGTTCGATTCCGGTACTGGAACTTTGGGTAGGGGACAATTGGCTGTGTTGGCGTTGCGCACCAATGCCCCAAACCGAGATAGCGAATAGCAAAGGCGGTCCATGGAGTTCCTGGCCTATCATACGCCGCGCGTGGAGGTTTTTCCGGATTTTATCCTCCTTTCCCATTCATTCGATTTCCCTTAATCGGGCGGTATCGTCCCCAGGTCAGCCCACCTCGAATAAAATATAAATACCTATTATAAGTCAGTTAAATTATGGCGCCAACTTCAAAAAGGGTTTTATTGAGTAGGCTTAATTTCTCAATCATTTTATACTTTTTAGAGCTTTTTTTAAAGGAGGTTTGTTTTTTCCCAAAATTTTTTTAGAAGGTTCTTTTTTTCCAAAAAAACTTTACCCTCAGCTCTTTTCCCCTTAAAAAATTAGTGCATTTTTAAAAGTGTCTCTTATTCCTACTTTTATTAAATATTACTATCTCTATATATTGTTTTTGCCTTTACTATTTCTCTATAAAATTAAAACTTATTGTATATCTATTATATATAGTATCTTATAAACAAATATACTAATAATTCATTTTAAATTTTAGTTGATTTTTGGTCAAATTATACTAAATTTACTGATTATCATCTACAATACTTCATTTTATCAAATTTAGATGATTTTATTGGTCAACATATGCTGAATTTACTGATTGCCATCCACAGTAATTTATTTTATTAGATTTGGTTGCTTTTATTAGTCAATCTATGTAAATTTATTGATCGCTATCTAAAATAATTCATTTTACCAAATTTAGATGTTTATTGGTCAACTTATGCAAAAACAATAGCCATCTATAATGATTTAAGCTCGTCCGTTATGAGCTCATACTGACTGAATTTTGAACATACCCACCAGCCATAGGTCATATCAAATGTGCAACGAAGCTATCGCTTCACCGATGCCGGTTTTAAATTTATCCGGAGTTGTATTAGTCCCACAAGTATCCATCGCTTCCGAGCCCATTTTGATATTTTTACTAAATTAATGGTCAGATACTTGCCCAATTCTTGCAAAAGTAAAATGGGACCTAAGTTGGAGCATCCTCGATTTTTGGAGAAGATGATCATCCAAATCGGTCCAGTATTTTCAGAGTTATGCGTGAACAAACATAGAAAAAGGATTAAAGTTTTACCTTATGGTAAAAAGCTTAAGTGCATGATTTATGCCTTATGGCTGAAGGTTGTTAGAAACTTTCTTAACATTTTATCTACTGTTATGATAGGATACTATCATTGTGTTTTATCATTTAACTTTTAAAAGAATAATACCTGAGATGGTTAGATTGCTTTATTAATGATTGGATAAGCCTAACTAAAACTTTATATGACAGCAGGCAAGTAGCTGGTAGATTGATTCAAATTTATTTAATTTATATTAAATTAGGTAGCATTTTAGTTGTGGTGGTTTAGGAAATCATCTTATAAATAAATTCATTATAAATCATGTTTATTTCAACACCTACTCCTAATTTACCAATCTCAGATAAACTTGACACAGATATTCTATGAAATATATATAAAATTATTCAGTTGACTTAATTAGTCTAACGTTTCAGGTATAAGGTTAGCAGTTTTTACTTATAGTTTTTACTATTTTGTTGATTTTATTAGTCAATTATATGGTAAACTTTCAGATATCTATCTATATTAGCTCATTTTATTTACTTGGTTGATTTAATTGGCCAATCTATAATAAAATTACTGATTGCCATCTACAATAATTCATTTTAAATTATTAAATCTAGTCGATTTTATTGGTCAACCTATGCAAAAACAATCTACACCCATAATCATTTAAGCTCGTCAAGTATGATCTCATACTTTGAACTTACCCCCCGGTCATAGGACATATATCGTCAAAAGAAAGAAGTTAGCCTGGCAGGTAAAACTGCTTCCACCCTAGTGCAGGGTTCGAATTCGAAACCTGTACTGGCTAGAAAATTCTCGGTATGGTATATTTGTCCCAAGGTCGACCCACCTCGAATGTTTTTTAAATAATTACTGTTAACGTCACCAGCGGAGTAGAAAGGGTTAAACCATTGATTTATCGAAAATTGAATTTATCGATTCGAGCCAAAACTTTAATCAGTAAACGGGTAACCGTTGCTATTAGAAAATGGCGATTTGGACAAGGTTTTGCTCGTAGAGAGCCACACTGCGAGCTGATCCTAGCGAAACTCCAACCCAAGCTGTGAAATTCAAACCCATTTGAAGGCTACATTTTAATTATTGGCTTTTAGATTGATCAGTTAGAACTCCAACATTCAACCTTCCTATAAACGTAACTTAATGGCTTCCCAGGTTCACACAAGCCTACTATTTAAAGAGGCGCTCGAAGCGATTTCTGACCAGAACCACGATGCTGCCATTACCACGTTGGATAAAAGTAAGGAAGTTTTAACATCAGTTCATTGGTGAGGTACGCAGTCATCAAAGCAACCCCAACGATGCCGACGCGCTTCAGTCTAAGGCGATAGTTCTCATCAAGCAGGAAAAACATTTTAAAGCGCTTGAAACCATAAAGCAGTTGGAGATTGTCGCTCCTAAAGAGGTGTCCATCCCTTTTCGAAGGCGTACTGCTTATCCTCGTTGAATCGGCATGAGGAAGCCTATTTGGAGATCGAAAAATCCGTCGATGACTCATTTGCGGTGAAGAACCTGAAGGCTCAGATCGTGAGTTTGGTTTAGGTCCAAGCTAATTTGGTTAAGGCTTTCAAGTTGGAGAAGTTTCCCATCTGTCACGATATCTATTACGGATTGCTGCAAGAAATTCGGAGGTACAATTAGGTTTTATTGGTTATTAAGTCGGGCTAGTCGCACCCCGATTTCCCTGAGTTATTTGCCAATTATCAAGCGGCGATCGGCGCTAGCCTTCTTTCGAATGGCTCTAAAGACTATAAGGTGAGATGGGTATGAATACCCTTTAACGCTACTAGGTTATTGATTTCACCCCTTCTACGCACGAGATCTTATTCAACTTGTCATGCATTGCGATATCTGAAGGGGACCTTGATAAAGCTAAAAAGCTTCTTGACGAGGCGGCGTGTAAGTAACCGAGCGCTTACCAAGTGTTAAATCTAGTACAGCTTTGTGCAATCGAACATTGAAGGAAGAGATGTACTCCAAAGATGAGATTTATCAAGAATTGGTGCCAATCAAACTGCAGCAAGCCTACATCAGACAACTACAAGGCGAAGTCACCGAAAGTGCTCGGATCTATTCCGAGATTATTGAGAATAAGTACGGCTTCAAAGCGGGGTTTATTTATTTATGTTAGGGTCGAGGATTCCTCGATGGTTACCGTCGCAACCAATAACTTGCTTTCTACCAAGGGCTTTGAGGAGGAAGTGTTTGAGACACTCCATACCCTCAAGAAACGAATTGCTGAAGACCCCAAAAGCAGCCATAGGCTCCTCAAGATGCAGAAGGCAATTTTGGCAGGGAATGAGATGGCGCTCTTTTTACGTTTAAAACAGGTAATACTGGTAATCTTACGAGGCTGACGTTTTAGTTCCCCCATAGCTTTTCTAAGGCCAAGAAGATGGAAAGTTTGCAACCCACCGGATATCGAAAAATGCACTCCGCCGTTGTTAATTTCCATCAAAATCGGCCCAAGTTGGCTATCGCTGAGCTTCAGGTATTTTTATTCGGTGAAGGGGTTAATTTGCTAGAAACAAGTCAAAGAAGACGGTGGGAACATACCCCTCAATTTTGCTCTGGCTCAGCTCTTCATTCAAACAAACCGTTATGACTTGGCTTTGGATCAGCTCGAGGCTTTGCGCAATAACCTTTCAAGCAGTGAAGATAGGGTGCTGCCTGGCTTAATTGGTACTCTCGCATGGCTGTATGAGCAGACGTCTCAGCCAGCCAAGTCGGAAGTCTTGCTTGCTGAGGCTGCTAAAGTTGATTCAGAGTATCGCACACTTTACGAAAGCGTACTCAAGCGGAAGCAGGCAATGGCCACGCTATCTCGCAACCAGCCCGAAGAGGCCGCCGTCCAATTCCAAAGCCTATTGTCCTCGGACCCCGGAGACCTTGAGTCCCTACGAGGGCTCATCAAGGCCTTGTCTCTTTACGATCCTGCATTGGCAGAACAATACCTTGAGGCTTACGCTAAGCCATCTCTGGATCCCGCCTCGCTTGAGGATGGCTACCTCAAACGCCTAAAGCAGTTCACCAGGTATTCTAACACGAGGCATCTAACCAATTAAAGCGTTGCGCCGGCCAAAAAGGCTAAAGTTAAAAAGTGCAAGCGGCGCAACAAGCCCCCCAAGAACTTCAACCCCAATGTTAAACCTGATCCTCAACGTTGGCTCCGCATGTCCGAGCGCTCCTACTTTAAAAATCGTATTAACAAACCCGTTCGCGGGAACCAAGGCGCGAGCATCGTTGAAGCCAAAGAGTAATACTTTCCTTCTTCCTTTACTAACGAATCAGGGTGCTTACTTTGCCCCAATCGCCCCAGCCAAGCGCCAAGCCTAAGGCGTCAAAACCCAAGAAGAGGAAGGGTGGCAGATGAAGCTTTGAGTCATGTGGCTCCCGCTTACTTGTCAGGCTTCAAGGTTTAGTTAATATTAACTTGGATATCCGCTTAAGTTTTGTTGTAGCATAAGGCATTTAACTTTACAAAGTATCGCGATCGATTTACCATGACATTTTATACCTTTAAACGTTATTAATTTTCTCCAAGTTGATGGTTTAGGCTGAGTTTTTACCCTTTATACCAATAGGCTAAAATCCTATCTAATCTACCATTACCTCCGGCAAATTTTAGAGTTAGTTCACTGATACCACATTAGAAATTATCAACACCAGCAGCTAAATTTTAGCAGCCATAATAACGACATAATTAAGTGTTGTATGTAGATATCACCACCTTTCTATTTACATATGATTCAGCTGTTATTTGGGTGGATTTAAGCCACCAAAAATTGCAAGGCTGGTAGAAGATAATTAGTGAAGTGGAATGATTATAAGCCAACTGGTAAGGTGACAACTGTTTGGATGAATGATTTTAATTCATACCTAGTAAATTGATAGGTTGAAAAGGGTTATCCAAATGGTAAGCTAGAAGGTTTAATATCTTACCTGGGTAGGTTCCATTTAGTTTTAAACTTTAGTCAACTAGGGTGAGGGTTATTGGGTTTGAGTCACTTTAATGAAATGCCTTATTCTGGCCAAGCAGAAAGATGGTCCTGGTGCAGAAGTTAGATCTATTAAATCCGCCTATGAATTAGATAAGCGTGTCATATATATATTAAAAACCATCAACTCCTCTTTACCTGATGTGCCAATTGGCCGATACACATTTTATATCAGAATAATACTTTTATATAAGCAAAGTTAGAATATTGGTCACCTTCATATTGTCAGATATGAGTCTACAGTGTATTGGCAACGGCTACCACTAAATTTTAAGCTGAACAGTAAGAGCTTGAGAGTCCACCCTTAGAGCCTTTTATATCAAAGTGAAGTGGCAGGTGGGTACTAAGAGGTATCCATTACTGATAGCTCAAAGCTAAAAATATAGAGGAATAGAATTATACAAAATGGTAGGATTAACACACACTAAAGTCTAAAGTTTTTTATCCTCAAGGTAAACAGATTTTTAGTTGGTAGAGTGACATCAATCCTTATATTTAAAGAACTAAACTAAAGGGTTGGGACCATCTAGTACTAAAAAAAGAACTAAACTAAAAATAAGTGTAGAATGAAAGTAATGTGATCATAATATGTCCACATAGTTTTTAACTAGTAAAACAAGAAAGGCTTCCTTTTTTCTATAGAATCACTTTAAAATTAGTCTTAAAACCACTAAAGAATATTTGAAATAAGCTTTTAATATCAGATTAATTTAAAATAGCAACAAAAGATAGGCCTTTACCATGTCAGTATAATGCTAATACACTTTTCTAATTCAGAATATAGTTGTCACAGTCAGAAACGTCCCAGTTTCCAATTACCATCTTACCTAGATTTAACACAATTGATGCCAAATGTCCAGTGTGAGCTGGATTTTTAAGGTAGTAAACCTCGGAATTAGGGAAATTCAAAGTGAGGCAAAAATGAAATAAGAATGCAAGGTTGCAAACCCCAGAATTAACCTTATTTTATTATTATCAACTAAAGAGTCATGGACAAACAGGATCCTGATAATCTGATGCCACAAACACACCAAGTAAAAGACAGGATTTTTGAGGGAGATCAAGCCCCAAAATCCCAAGTTTTTATTAATGCAACAAAAACTTGTGCATGGATTATCATGTAAGATAAGGTAAGGGTGGCCCCAAGGCTACCAGAGAAACCCATGTGAGAGTTTAAATCAAGAGGGAGAGAGAATTACAAACAAAGTTTGTAATTGCGTGAGCTAAACCTTAAAAGTCACCCTTCCAGAGCTTTGCCTAAGCTGTTGATTAAGCTTATAAGAACCTAATCAACATTCAGTTGAGGCATAACCCAGCGTCCAAACTTGACAAATACCAAAAATCTTTTTAAATGAATTGATTTGGATTTGGAAAATCCAAACCTGAATCAAAATGCAACAAACAGACTAATACCATTTGTTACAGTAGTAGTATGGAAATCAAACTTTTGGACAAAATATGCAATAAGAAAGCATAAAAATTTTATATAAAATGTGGCTTACTGCACCTAAATTTTCAAGATTCAGTCAAGTTATACTACCAACAGATTTCCAAACCTATTATTCAATTTATCATTAATAAAAAATTTGTTTATATATAGCACTTAAGTCAACACTTTACTCCTGCTCTGGTATGGACTTGACCACTTGACTAATCATTAGATGTGCTGTAACTCAGTTTTGCCATTAAGAAAAATTCACACTACTGGAAGCTAACTATTGTTGAAAGAAAGGCAGTCATTTACATATGATACCCTTGGATGCAGATTTTGAGGTTTGGCATTCTAGACTAAATTCATTGAGAAGAAGATATAGATTTTGACTGAAGTTTTTTGGTACTAACATATTGTCATAAAAAACTAACTTCCACATGACCTATTTAATGGGATGATTTAAGGAGCTCAAGTTTGCAATGCCAATCCATGGGTTTGTGATACAATTTAACAAAGCTAAATAATTTTTCAGAAAGAGGATTGTGCCCAAAGATTAAATATAGCTAAGTAAGATTATCTTGTTTATCTTAGTTTAAGTACTGCAGCAGTTCTGCTTCTCTACTCATATAGAAATTATAATTAAACTTGCTTTTTTACAAACAATCTGTTTGAATATTATATCTTCAGTATATATAGAAAATAAACACCAAATTAAGTTATAATGATTGGGTGTAATCAATAATGAGCTGGAACAGAGAATAGGGTAAATTGATAATTACTTCAAACTTAAGGAAGATAATAGCAAGTGACCTTAGATTTTAATAGATTATTAATATCACCTTAAGGTTTTGTTGCTTATAAGTTGAGTTTAAAAAAGTGCTAGTAAAATTATTATCTCCAGAAGCCTTTAGTTTTAATATGAATGTCAGAACGCTGAAAAAAACTCCACCAATCTGGGAAAAGTTCAGGGCAACTGAAGCCACCAGTGCAAGGATTTTTATATCTTTTTTCAACTAAATAAACAATTAAGAAAAAGTTCTTAAATTGGTTAAAATTCTTAAACTTTTTACTATAATGATAGTAACAACTTGCAGTACTGTAAAGAAACATCCTAGTTTATTTTCTAAAATTAAGTTAGAGGAAAGCAGATATTAATTCAAAGGAAAATTGCCAAGCACTTTTCAAGCCAAGATCTATTCTGAATTGCTACATGGGGTTTCTGTGGCTTCTAGTTACTTGTCATAGTGATAACATTCAATCATCTGGATTGGGCTTTGATTCTGACTTAAGGAGTGTTTGATTAGTTATATTAGGATGATGCCCTACAGAGTACTAATTGATTTTTTAGATTAGGTTTGAATCCCACTGATAGTTGGATTCAAACTTTTAGTTTGAGGATTTCCAACAATAATATTTGCCAACCTTTGAGGTTGGACTGGAATCCTGACAATGCCCCCTTTAAGATCTTGGTATGGGGTAAAGGATTTCTGTTATTGACTATGTGCATTGATTTATCACCATTCCCTTAGAAACTTCAACAATCAGATGTTCATTTTCCTGTTAATATATATCTTTGTAGGGTCCTGACCAATTGGAACCTAACTTGTTGTCTCTTCCACCTGGTTGGTAATGGTAAAAGATACTAAACTATCTGGCTGAAAGGTATGCAGGGGTTCATGTTTATCACTAGAACAACTTGTTTCCTAAAAGGTGGTGGCAGATAAATTCTACAAAGCCAGAGCTTGAAGCTGAATGATTAAACTAGCTATAACCCCATAGTAACTTTAGGGGCTTCAGGGTAAGCTTGGATCAACTAAGATTGCACTTTAGAGGGCAATGAGGATTTATTCCATAAAAGGCTTTGAGGGGGACAACTTTATACTCTGATGTTAACTAATCTGATAGGCTATGTGTACTATTTAAACACTATGGCCAATGTAAAGGATTGATCATGGCCATTTTATGAAGGGTTGAGGTTAATGAAGCATCCACTTGCTTTACCATCATATTGGCTGCCTGATGGTAAGGGGTGGAAAACACTTGAGTAGACCCCATTAACTCAGGTAATTCTTGCATTAGCAATGACTAAAAGTTTTGTCTGTTATTGGAAAGGAATTGTTAGAAGTCCCATGTTGGATAATGATATCATTATAAAGAAAAGAAGAGTTAGCTTTATCCCAAGCTGAGGAAAGGGATACACCTTCAATCTACTTTATTAAATGATTGATGTCCAATATGAGAAATCATTGGCTATTAGATGCTTGTGATAGAGGACCCACAACACTAACACAGACCATATGAAAGGTTTACAGGGACGAACCACTAGATGTTGAGGTCAGGGGATAGGCTGGACTAACTTTTACATACCTGGAAAGACTCTAGTACATTATGGACTTGAGGGGAGCATCCCTTTCCAGTAGCACTGGGTTTTGTTCCTTGATAGGTTTTCCAAATTCCCTATGGCTGACTTACAGATGTCCTTCTAGAATAACATCTGTTCATGCAAAGAGTCAGACATAGGTTACCCATTGAGCGGATGTTAGTTTATAGAGGGTACCATCCCAGATTTGTGTGTTTGCTGACCATTTCTATAACTCCTTTTGGTTCATGAGAGGCTCACCTTTCCATGGATGAGATTGTTTTATGAGATTATAGAGTTGATCTTCCTCAGTTTTAATTAGGGTTAGGGTAGGTACCTGGATAAACAATCTGCACTTTGATAAATTGATTTGGGGCAATGAACAATAGTGAAATTGCAAGTTTGAAGTTTTAGAGCCCATCAGGCCAAACGCCAATCAGGTCTTTTCATCTGCTGAAGCCATTGCAATGAGGCATGTTTGGTGATTATAGTAAATTGGGCCCCATATAAATAGGATCAAAGGTGTTTAATAGCCAATCAAACTAAAGAAACTCCATTCAGTTAAACTATAGTTGACTTCAGCCTTGGATATAGTCTTGCATAATATGCCATGGGATATTTTACTATAATTCATCATGCTGGGACAATATAGCTCCTATAGCAATATCACTTGCATCAGTAAAAAGTAAAAATGGGGTTTCAAAGTTAAGTTTATAAGAACAGGGGAATAGGTCATAGCTACACAATAGATTAAAGGCTGTTGCTACTCTTCTTCACATTGGAATAGAATTCCATTCTTCAACAGATAAACTGAGGGTTTGTATGTATCTTCAAAACGTGGAATAAATTGTCAATTAATCTGACCACTCCTTAAAAGCTTGTAAATAATGAAATAGTTTAATTGGTGGCATTTTAAAAAGGACTTAAATTTGTTACCTAAAGGGGATAATCCTTCTTGACTTGCCCTCTGTCCTAGAAAATTCATTTCAAATTGGAAGAAGAAACGTTTATAGGGCTTTAGTTTTATAATAACATCCATAATTGCTAAAATATCTCTCTAAGGTATGTTAGGTGAGCAATAAAACTTTGCAAGAAGATGGGTATGTTGTCAATATAGACTAGCATACAGAATCATTTTGAATCCCTAATAACCTATCCAATGCTCTTTGGAAATTAGAGGTGGCGTTGCATAGCCCCTGCAACATCCATGTAGGTTTAAACAGCCCTTCACTAGAGATGAGGGCATATTTTTCACGATCTTTGGGGGATAGGTCAACTTGTCAGTAAATGCAGGTAAGTCCCACAGCTGAAAAATACAACCCTGACATTAGATATAAGGAATTATCTATATGAAGTAGGGTATAGCTATCCTTCTAAGTAATAGAATTTAGCCAGCAATGGTCCATAAAAACTTGATGTCCTCCATCCTTCTTTTTAAATTAATAGTAGAAAGGAAGCCTAAGAGCTTTTAGAGGGTACCAGTAGGACGGCCTCTAGTTGTTTTAACTCAAGAGCTACTAGTGTCACTTCTACTTTAGATTTTTGGTAAGCACAAGCTTTAAAAGAAGGATGATCCTCAGTTTCCACTTTGTGAATTACTTTAGTCAATTTCCCATAGTTGCCAGGTCCTTTGAATAAGATATATTCCTATCTTACTAAAAAGGCTTCCAAATTTCAAAGTTGGTCAGGAGTAAAGGCGTCCTCAATTTCGCTCTCAACTAGGAAATGGTTGTCAGAGGATTAATCCTTAAATCTTGTAAGGTTTTAAAACTACTTACATTGGTGATATGCTTGATAGGACAGTGATTTACATAAGCAATTACCATAATACTAAAGAACTTGATGAGTATGATTGGTTAAATTTACCAACAAAATGGAGATGGATTTTTTGTAAGCAGAGTCCAGGATCCCAGGGCAAGTAGAGGATTTCTTGATAGAAGGGTTAGGGCACATATATCTCTAGAAAATGCATAGGAAAAATGTGAATTTCAACTCAAGAGTCCACCACTACTAGAGAACTGGGAGGTATACTAAAGGAATGGGGGGCATAGAGATATATATCATCATTGGCATTCACTGCCTCAGGTAGCAACTTTGTTTTTGAGCCCAAACTTGTTATTTTATCCAAAAAATAGAGGTGGGATAATCAATAATGCAGGTACGCTTCTTTGGGCCCCCTTAGTTTTGATCAGGAGTTTGAATAATAATGGAATTTGATATGCCAAGAGAGAAAAGTATTAGCCTTATAGTTGATTATACAGTTGAATTCTCACATTAGTTGAACTCCTATAAGTAATTCATAATTTTATTACTTCTAAGTTAATAGCAGGGGCCATAATCAAAAGTTTCCAATCTTAAGGGTAAGGCAGAGTAGGCTTCATTCATTTTTAGTGAGATGAGCTCCCGCTGTTCCATAATCATCCTTGTAGATTAATTCAGGAGCCATATTGATTTTTATATAAGTTGGGAGGATATAATGTTGACCAGGATCTATATCAAATATAGCCAAAACTATAACTTTATGGACTACTACTTCTATTTGTACCACTGAGGATCTAAATTGGAGAATTCAGCTAGGAGACAGCTATTTAATACTTGCATTGAGGCTAGTGGATGTTTTTTAGGCCAGTCTTGAGGTTTTAACTTGCTTAAAGGTTACTTAATTAAAACCTGGCTCTCACTAGAGGAGCTTACTGTAAAAATCCACTTTGCTAATTTCCCAATATAAGAATAAAAAAGTAAGGTTTTTATTGCCTTTAATAGAATGGGGTACGTTGACTTCAGCAGGGGCAGCTAGTACAAAGCAACTGGCTTTACTAGTTATAGAACTGGAAACTTGAGGCAAATGTGTTTAATCAGCAGAGGGGACCACTTGCCCATAGTTGACTGATCTTTTGCTCCATTGTTCAAGAAGAGTCAGAGACTGTTGTCCATACTATTAATAAGAACTTTGCAATAATTGCAGTACAATCTGGAGCAGAAGATTTACTAGGCGTTACAGCAAAAACCTGGTCCAAGACTTATCATTTAGACAAGGTGGCTCAGAAGGTTTGAACAGATTGGAAGGAATTTCCAGAAGGTCTTCAAAATGCAGGAGGACGTTAGGTTAAGCTTCACCACCTTGAGGTAGAGCTGGATGTTGGGCATGGGTTCAAATGCTGATAAGTAGCAGTAATAGCATCTGTTGGGACATGGGGAGCAACTCCTACCTGGCCTGTATTAAATCAGGGCCCTGAAGCCCCTCAGAAAGTTAATAGGCCTTCAAAGTCTTAATAAAGCTAAAATAGGAAAAAAAGATAGGTGAGAAATGGTGCATTATTAATTATAAGCCTAGAGATATGTATAGGACCTCAAGGGTAAAGTAGGAATAAAAAGGGAGGATTCAGGATAGGGAAGTATCAGCATTGATTTCTGATGGCAATTTAATTATAACTAACTTTATAATCAAAAGGGGAGTGGGACCATCCCTGTCATAATCTGCCGGTGCTTCAAAAGGGCTAATTGATTGGGTGCTGGCACATAGATAGGATTTTGCCATGACCCAATAGTGTTGAAATCCTCAGCATAGTCACTGGTGTCAAATTAATTTTTAATTGATATTATTGGGGCCAATTCTCAATACATTAGATTGGGCTCAACCAAAGTTAATGGGGAGCTCAATCCAGCATTTGCCTGTAGGTGAGTTGTGACCCCTAGTTGGGGCTTCACTCAATAAATAAATAATCTTGACAGCATCATCTAAGTTAACCTGATTTCCCACACTTAAGGTTTAAGCGTTAATGAAAACCTGTGGCAAAATCATTGATGAATTCCACCAATTGTGTTACAAACAAGGCTTAAGAACTTGCACGTTAATTTACATATACAAACCTACGCTGAAGAGAGTTGCCTCAATAGAATGGCGGAAAAGGTAAGTGTCAAGGTGACAGAAATCTAATTGGATTTATTAAATATTGGACAATGTAATGGCCTGGTGCGACTTGATGAAAAAGCCCATCTGGGCTGAGATTCATTACAGCAGCAAATACTCCGCCCAGCCTCTAGTCACCTGTATGGACCTAAGGAGCATATACTTTCTGGTGATATGCTCTTTCAGGCATCTCCATTAATGACCAATAAACAGGTTGAGGTGTGGGGGTTTTTAGGCCTAAATTAGTTTCAAAATTGACCTCTCACTCTAAGGTCTGGAGTTTACAGCTTCCAGTGTACTGATGTCAATAAAATAATGTCCGTGTGATTCCATCAATGATGTTGGCAAACCTGGACTTAAACTGAACAAATCAAATGATTTATAAGAAATAAATACTGGATAACATAGTAGCTTATTCAGATGTGGCCTATCTGGTGGGAGCTCCCCAAACAGTGAGAATGTGGAAAGAGAAGACCAGAAATAAGATAGAATTTAAACTTGGGAGCGTTGGAATAGGGGCTGTCAGATTATAACCCAAACTAAAGATTAAAATTATGAATATAATTTAGGTGTGGAAACTTACATGATTCCCTAATTATTTCAGCAGGATCAAAACCTAAAATTATCATTAATTTATAATAATAAATTATAGTATACCGCAATTTGTTAATTAAAATTGGCGGAATACAACCACCTTTCCTATTATCATAATCTCATAGGGATCAATGAGCAAAATTTCATTTATTACATTACCCCTTACTAAGGGAAAGCCCCTGAAGCTTCCCTGTACTTAGGTAATGAGAAAGGCAAAACGCCTGCTGGGCAACCTTTATAGTAATGAGAAGTAGTGGAATACCAATTAGAGTATAAGAGTTATGGAAATTGTTGATGCTTCCCTTGAAAGTCTATTAGTGGGCGCAAAAGCCTTAACTGTAAGCGGCCCAATCTGGCAACCCCCAACCTCCCCCTCCAATATTGGAGGCCAACAAAACTAATGGGAAAAAGATAGGGTTAGATTCACTTGGGATAATGGTTGTCCCCCTATCCAATGAGTTGGCATGATCCACAGCTCAACAAAGAAAGTTGAATTTATATCAATGGAATAAATAAGGCTCCTAAATTTAACATATTTCTCTACACTTATAAACCTACGCTAGGAGAGAGTTGCCTTGATCAAATGACAAAAATAATTGTTGAGGTGACAGAAACTGAAATTGGATTTAAATATTGGCTAACATAATGGCCTGGTGGCAACTTGTAAAATAGCAGGCTTGGATGAGCTTCTATATGGTGGCAAATACTCCTCCCAGCCTCTAGTCACCTATATGGATCCAAGGATTAAGCACTTGCTAGTGATACGCTCTTACAGGAATCTCCATTAGTGACAGGTAACCAGATTAAAGTGTGGGGAGTTTAAAGGCCAAAATAACCTTGAAATTGTCCTCTCTCCCTCTAAGGTCTGGATCTCACAGCTACTGGCACACTGATGGTGATAGAATAATGTCCGCACAATCTCATCCAAGGTGTTAGCAAACCTGGGTTTTAAACTGAACAAATCAATACTTTATAGTTAAAAAATTTTAAAAATTGGAGTTTATTCAGATATAGCCTATCTGGCGAGGGACTCACCAAATGTTGGGAACACAGAATGAGAAGATCAGAAACAAGATGGAACCAAATTGGGAGCTTTAAAATAAGGACTGTCAGATTATAATCCAAACTAAAGAGTTAAAATCATGTATAAAATTTAGGTGTGGAAGCCTAAATGATTCCCATATTGTTCTGGTGGGATCAGGACATAAATCACCATAGATATATATTGATAAATTATATCATACCACAATTTGTTGATTTAAACCAGTAGAATGCAACCACAATTACTAATATCTTAATTATATAGAAATCAATGAACAAAACTACATTTCATCACAAATTGAGAGTGATTCCCCTAAACGTCTGTTTTGAATGGTGAGAGTTAATCAAATCTTAAATTCCTGGAGCAAAGCAGCTATTATTTCATTCCAAGTGTGGCATGTCTTTGAATGGGGTACCAATATGTCCTGCACTACTCAGCTGAGGCAGTTGGTTTGGTGCTTGAGCCATTAGTAGCCAATATCCTTCTCTAATGCACTTTCATAACAGTACAAAAAAAACACTTCGCACCCCTGAGACATCTTGTCCTTGGAAAATTGCTTGAACAAGCTGCCTGGAGGGTTGGTGGATGGATGACATGAACTGAAATTGGGGGTGCATCTTTAGTTATAGAGGAAACAATATCATGAGAATATTCTTGAGTGTGGAGGGTATTCACTTGACTATGAAACTCATTTACATCTTCAATTAACAAATCAACTTGTTCATAGGTGATCTATAAAGCCATTTTTGTGGTTGTTGGACAATTAAAAGTCCGATATTGTAGTAAGAATGAGTTGGGTTGCAAAATAAATAACATCAGCCAAAAAACCCTAGTTGATTCTCGGTGGAACCACGCAAATTGGGGTAATACAATTGCCCCCAATTCTCAGCCAAATTGCCCTATGTGTCATGGAAGCAACTGGTAAGAATTAGACTGGGCTCCCAGTCAGGGTGTGTGAGCACCCAGCGGAGAGCCCAGAATGCCAAGGGCACAGCGGTCTGTGCACTAGAAGAAGGGGGGATCTAGTGGGAACGTGAGGAAAGTAAATGTTTATAAAGTTACCAAAGCCCCCAAGGCAAACCAGATGGTTGCAATGGGGGCAACCGCGAGTCATGTGGGGGCAACCCCCAAGGGTGGGAGAGGTGGGGAGGACAATGACTCCTCCAGGGTTTGCGGTTGCTGGCCTTAGGTTATGGTTAGGAGAGTCTGTGCGCCAGAGAGGAGTGGCACAGGGCCCACCGCATGGGCAGGGGTGCTGTCAGAGAGGTAAATGGACCTGCGATGAGCATTAGGGCCTAGTCCCCCTTGGTCAGGGTACTCCAGAACCCTCAGGTGGGTGGGATTAGTGGCGGATGAGCCATGTGTGGGGGGAGATTATGCGGGCATCAGGGCAGGGCGCCCTGAGGCTGCTCTGATAGGGGAGCACTCTTGGAAAACCCGACGGTGAAGTGAATGGATGGGTTCACAGATTTTATGGGTATGAGAAAATGGACGGAGAGTTGACTCCATCATCAAGAATGAGGCAGTTTACTGCAGATATGATCCACTGCCATGTGTTGGGGTTGAGCGACTGGATGACCCATTTGGCAATCATCAGGATGATTATTTGGGTGGCGGCACACTTTGTTAGATTGATCAGCAGAATTTTAGATAAGAAAACAGACAGGCAGAGTCCACGGCAAGGCGTTCAGGGTATTCAGGCTTTATTTTAACACAAAGCGCAGGGAGAATAGAGAATGAACTGACAACTGCCTATCAGCAGGGCAGTTGCCTTAAGTATTAGGAGAATTGCATAATGGGTAGGCTGAGGGATTGGGTGATTGGGAATTGGCGATGGGGTTTGGTTGGCTGGTGGGTGGGAGAGTGGAGGGATGCCTAAAATCTTGGCAAAAATCAAAAAAACTTTTGCAGATTTTCCCAAATTTTTTAGGGCTAGACCAGGTCAATGGTACCAATCTGGGCCTTGACCATTTGAGTTGGGCTGCTCACGCAGTTTGGATTTCCCAGATTTGTACCAGGGGGCTGTGGCCTTGGTGCCTGGTTGTCCACAACCTGGTCCAAACTCTCAATTTGATTTTCCACGTGATCCAAACTTCCTGGATCTGTTCTGGGGGGTAGGGGCAACTGGTCCGAGTCACTTGTAACCTGGTTCAAAACCCAAATCAAGTTCCAATCTGCTTTTGGACCTGACCAGTCCGGACTGGCTCCATTAGCCTGGAATTTGCAGACCAGGCTCCAATACTAGCACTGGCTGTTTCTTCAAAATTTTGGTAAGTTTCCCCTGGTGAGTGAGGGGTCCCAGGGGCCCGCCCATGGCCCCTGGCCTGCATAATCTCCTGGCAGGTCCCCTTTATTAATTTTACCAGGGTTGGGGAGGGGGAGGGGAGAGATCTGAATATCTCTAGGAGGAAGGGCAGTCACCCAGCGCTCATCAACCATGTGCGCCAGGTCACTCAACTGTGACAGAGGGTCTACTTAGGCCTTTGGCCCCCTTTTAGTCTGAAAGGGATGCTGCTCCCTATCCAGTTGTAGGGGCTGGTCCCCAGGACTTACACTATGGCTAATAGCAGGGTTACGCCAAACCTGCAGAAAAATCAGGGAGTTGCACCAAGGGTCCTCTTCATCCCCACTCTAATGTAGTCCCAACACATACTCCTTGACCACTCCCTTTTATAGCCTCAGAGGGGGTTTCACCAAAGGCAAATAATTTCCTGCTCAATGATTGGGTGAAATTAAATCAATGCCTCATGGATATGTCCTACCAGCTACTGACACTCCATTAGTCATTCTGTTCAAGCAAGGCGAGTCTCAAGAACTCCAATAGATCATATGCCCATATTACCAAATTTGGATGCACTCAGATTATACTGAATTTCCCATCCAACTCACTCCAAGCTTTGATTACATTTAAATACTAAGCCTCAAGAAATTAATAGGGTTCACTTCTTGTCCCCTGATTGATAACTAATAAAAACTTATAAAAACCTTCCTTTATTTTAATTAAAATTTTAGTAGATTAATTTTAAGTGATCAATTAAACCCCTTGATTATTTATCCTCAAAGTGGAGAATCGTTCCTCCTGCAATTATTTGTTGAAATTTAGATGGAAAACGCACCAGCGAGCACAACAACAGCCTAAAATCCAACAAGTGGTGCTCACTACAGGGGTAATGCACCACAAATCACTATTAAAATTTGAGGGTGTTGGGGTGAATAACCCTCACAACCTCCTCACACTTTATGAATCCCAACTAGATGCTTTAGACCAGCAGCTAGCCAGTGCACTATCTCAGCTTAAAACGCCCAAACAGCGCATTTTCCAAGCCTCTCATGAGGCTGTCCCAATTATCTCCAAACCCCCTTTCAGAGACAAATTTACCCCATGTGAGGCTTGATTTGCTTCATTCCTCTTTGTCTATGAGCCTGTATGGATGGAGCGCACGATTCCAAAAAACTAAAGCATATCCTCCCCTGCCTCAGCTGCTCCACCCAAGAGGTGATGATACCTTATATGGCCACCATTAAACTTGGGCAGAGGTAAAAAACGCTCTCATTGAAAAATTTGGATTCACGCAGAGCTTGCTTAGAAAAAATTGGCGTTTATGTGCATAAGTCTACTTGAGGGGGAATCAGATGCCACCCTTGTTGGCCAGTTTTACAGTGCGGTCCAACTTCTCCTGCTTGCCAATATGCTACCTTTGGATGATGCAATTGCTGCCATTCTGGCTGGATTAGCCTCTTATCATTCCTTAGACTGATATATTGTCTCAGTGAAGCATTCCCTACGTAATGTTTGGGATATAAATGAGGCATTATTAGAGATTTCTGATTCCATGAAGCTACGCCTACCCAGGAAATCATACTGACCCCTCCAGTGCTGACTACCCTTCTAAAGCTAGTTCCCATGGGGCGTCCCAAAATAGACTGCCCTTCTCCATTAGAGGTTGGCCTGAGGACATCAAAGGTAATAAGGTCAGGCTCTCTCTCCTCAGCTGCACCCCAAGTCATCCCTATGAAACCAGTTGAGCTCTCATCACACCCCACACTTCCTCCTAAGGGTACATCACTATGGCTCCACCCTCACGTCATCCAGAGCCGTTCTCCATAACAACCCCAGCCTTACCTCTGACCCTGCATCAAAAGAATTCTTCTCCTCAAGTGGCCCCAAAATTTGGTGCAGCTTTGATGCTCCCTCCAAAAGCCAAAAGGGTAGATGAGCGCCGAAAGGCCCTCCCCTATGATAAGATAAAGCCAGTTTCTCAGCCCCCTCTTAGCAACTCGTTGAGGTGCGTTGACAATCCATCTGATGAAAAGTCTGAAGGGGATGGTGAAGACATGGCTATTATGTCCTGGGAGCCTCAATGGACGTGCAGATACCATATAGGTTGAGGTTTGAAAGAATAGATATGACTATGATACCATGAAAAACCTATCTCCACCAGTTGGTAAGTTGTTCAGAGGTGATCAATACCACCAGTGATGCTGACCAGCTTATTGTACAGTGATCCAATCCACCCAACAAGTTCATGCCCTTAAGTATAAATAAAAATGAATACCCTGAAATGGATCAACACCTTGCCTCCTCTCTCCATTTGAAGAAGGTTCTTGCCCTCTCATCTACTTTTTAGTAGCATAATAACCAAGGTAGAAATTTTCATCAATAAGGTACAAGTTATAGCAATCCTTGACGTGGGTTCTCCAGTGAACGTGGTCTCTTCAAATATCATCAAAAAATTAATATGGCGCCTGACCTGGACTATTTGCAAGAGTTTGGAACTGCAGGACCCAACAACACACAAGCTATTGGAACTTACTCTTCTCTACCCATACGGATTGGGAAGCTCCTACTGGCTGCCCCCCGCTGTGGCATTAAACAATAACACATACAACCTGCTCATTGGCACCCAATTTATGATTAAGTATAATAAAATTATTAATATATAACATTAATTTATCTTCCCTTTAAATTATAAAAAGTTCCATTAGTCTTTACAAATGATGAGCTTAAGAAAAAAGAATACACATGTGTCATTGAGCATCCTTCCTCCGCCCTCACTCTTACTTATACCACGTCATGCAGAAACACAAAAAGATGACTGGATCCGTGGATGCTTCAGAGGGTATTCCATTATATGTGTCAGAGTAGGTATTAGTCAAAGCGGGTGAACAAAAGGTTATAGATACAAAGATTACTATGAAAATCCCCCAAAAATACTTTCTTCACTTAACAAGCATTGAGGGAATAAGTCCTTTGGAACCTTGGGTGTTTCCAGGTATCCTAGACCCTGCCTATCAGTGACCCATCAATATCATGTTGTGGAAACTTAATAACAAGGATATCGTCTTAAAGAAGCATCAGGAGGTTGGAAAAGCCCTGCTTATTCCAATTGAGGACATCTGACAAGTCAATTATATTGGGTCTAAGTTAGATCTGAAACTACCTACGGATCAATTGATAGGCGCTTTGCCCCACATTTAAATTTCTGAGGATCTAACCCACAAAGAGCTCGAAAAAGTTCACTCTCTCCTGGAGTCCTATAGTGACATCTTCTCCCAATCTGATACTGACTATGGACATATGAAGGGTTGGACTCATACCATTGATGTTGGTAATGCTCAGCCTATTTGATCTAAGCCTTATTGTAAATCAAAAGTTGAGGAGATCCAAATAAGGAAGGATCTGAAAGAGTTGCTTGATGTGGGGCTGCTGGTGCCTTCTCAAAGCCCTTGGTCGTCCCCTCTTCTACTGATAAAGAAGAATATGAAATTCATCAAGTAGTTATGGACTACCACAAATTAAACAACCTCACAAAGAAGGATATCTATCCTATCCCTTGCATTAATGATGCTTTAGCACAACTCTCCAGCTCTAATTACTTTTCCGCCATGGACTTGGCTAGCAGTTATTGGCAAATGGACCTTTTTCCCCAAGGTCAGGAGATAAACGCTCTTATTTGCAGTGAGGGTCTCTTCCAATCTATCCAACTACCACAAGGGTTGTGCAACGCGCAGGCCACTTTCCAGAGAGCAATGAATTATATCTTTCAGACTTTAAATTTAGCTGCATCATCGTCTATCTTGATAATATTACGGTGTTTTCCAAGACTCTTATCAAGCATATTACCCACTTGAAAGAAGTGTTCCAACGCATGCGGGCTTCCAACATTAAATTGAAGCCATCAAAACGTACGTTCTTCCAGAAAAAGTTGGATTTTATTGGACACGCCATCTCTCATGATGGGATTCAACCTTTACAAGATAAGTTGCAGCTTTATCCAATATTCCAGTGCCCAAAACCCTCTGCGACATCCAGGTATTCTTGGGCATAGTGAGGTATAATCATCATTTCATTACCAAGTTTTCCCAGCTTAGTGAGCCACTTGTTCGCCTCTTGGCTAAGAACACTCCCTTTCATTGGGGTGCGGAACAAAAGCCATGTTTAAGACTTTGACGATCTTATTGCAAAAAAGATTAATCCTCCGCCACCCTGACTATGGCAAGCCCTTTATGCTGTTCACGGATGCCTCTGATTACACTGTTGGAGCTATCTCAGCTCAGATGGACAAGCATGAGGTCAATAATCCTATTTCCTACTACATCAAGATGCTCTCCAAAGCTGAACGCAACTACAGCGTCATTGAGAAGGAATGCTTTGCTATCCTGCTTGCTGTAAAGCACTACCGCCCCTTCTTATATGGGTCTTCCTTCAAAGTAGTTATTGACCTCGCATCCTTAAAGTCATTGCAGAATATGAAGGTCCACGGGACGGTTGGCTCACTGGGCTTTGAAGCTCCAGCTTTATGACATGGAAAGTGAACATTAGGTAGGAACTAGCCATATGACCGTTGTGGGTTGACGCAGATGCCTGCCCTTCATTTAGATAATAGTGAAGCTGAGAGGTTACATGATATCCTAATGACTCCTGATGCATGGGGGATGAGGATGAACCTGTACAAAAAATGCTAACTTAGCACTCCTGAAATACCAGGGTGGAAAGTGGGAAGTTATACAAGAAAGTAGGGGTAAACAGGTTGCCCTATCTCCGGCCATCAGAGCGAGTACCTGTCATTTTGGAGTCCCATTCTATTTTAGGGCATATAGGGTACAAAAGACATATGAGTGAGTTAAAGAGCGCTATTACTGAGAGGGCATCATGGAAACCATAACTGAGGTCCTGGGCGCTATTCTGACCTGAAAAAAGCAATCCAGTTGCAAGACCTGGAATCATTACCAACCTACTACGCCTCAGCAACTCTCCCACACCATAAGATTAGACATGGTTGGGCCTCTACCCCAGACTACTGGGGGAAATCATTAATTTGGTTGAAACTGATAATTTCACCTTGTGGGTCGAAGATGTGGCTCTCCCTGATCAAACGGCCAAGGCTGCGGCCACTTTCCTCCATGAGAATATTTTTGCTTAACGTGGTTGCCCTCAGGTTCTTCTCTGTGATAATGGGAAAAACTTCACCTCCAGAGTGGTGAAGATCCTCTCTACATCCATGAGTATGCTACAGCTCTTTTCAGCCCCCTATAACCCCTCGACCAATGGTACTGTGGTGAGAAATTAAGGGACCCTGGTTCATAAATAATAGAAAATGGCCACCTCTGACCCACTTCATTGAGACCTGAACTTACCAAGTGCACTAATGGCCTACCAGATCAGTTACCATAGAATCCTCAAAATGCCTCTTTTACATGTATTGTATGGACAAAAACCTGGAGTGCCAAAATTATTAGCCAAAAATATTTTCTCTGATAGGACTAACCCTGAGCAAGCCATGAAGAAGTTGGCCGAGCACATCATATAGTTACAATCAGAGGCTATGTCTAATTTGGCCAAAACTGTCACCAAAGAGGGTCAAGCCACTAATAGGCTCCGGCACCCTCTAACTTCCTTCCAAGTATCCGACTTGGTGCTAAATTACCACAATTGTATCACTCCTAGAAGGGAGAAGCTTGGGTCTATTTTAGAAGGACCATTATAGTCACTTACAAGCGAGGGGAGGAGTGCTCTATCAAATCATTTGCTACAGAATCACTGTCAACCAGGTGCATGGCCAGTTTTTGTGGCCTTATTCTACCCCTAACTCTCTTGAAGGGGGTGATGTCAGACAATTACAAGTCCAATAATGTAATAAGAGTGGTTTGAATTGTGAGAAAATAACATAGGCCAAAAACCCTGGTTGATTCTTGGTAGAACCCCACAAAATGGGGTGATACAATTGCCCCAATCCTTAGCCAAATAGCCCTATGGCTAATAGCAGGGTTACTCCAAACCTGCAGAAAAATTGGGGGAGTTTCACGATGGTCCTCCATTCTCTCTATAACGTAGTCTCAACATAAACTCCCCAACCACCCACTTTTATAGCCTTGGAGGTGGTTTCACCAAAGGAAATTATTTTCCCGCCCAATAATTTTATTGAAATGTATTAAATCAGTGCCTCATGGATATGTCCTACCTGCTACCAACCCTCCATTGGTCATTATGTCCAAGCGAGGCTAGTCCCAAGAGCTCCAATAGGTCAAAAGCCCATATTACCAAACTTGGATGCACTCAGCTTATACTGAATTTCCCATCCAACTCACTCTGAGCTTTGATTCCATTTATATAATAAGCCTTAAGAGATTAATAGGGTTTGATTCTTGACCCTGATTAATCACTATTAAAATTTACAAAAAACCTTCTTTTATTTTAATTAAAGTTTTAGTATAGTACTAATAAAGTGGTCAATTAACCCCCTAATAATTAAATATGCCCACACTAGAGAATCAGTCTTCTCCTGCAAACAGTTGTTGGAATTTAGGTGAAAAAAGCACCAGTGAGCACAACAACAGCCTAAAATCCAACAGTGGTGAAGAGCTGGACCAACTGCTTTATTTCATTTTTAATGACAGTTTTATCCTCAAGATTGAGTTGATGTTGTTATATAGTGAGTATTTGCCGTTAAAACCCATACTAAGAAGGTTAGAGCAGCCTTAGTTTTGAGTTGACCGTGGTGAGCGCCATAAGAAATTTCAGCATGGAGAGGCACCCCATCCGTTGGGTTGGGACCATCTAGTACTAAAAAAAAAAGAGAGGCACCCCATCCTGAGTGAGTTCTAATCCCTGAGTGTCGCGTCCTAGTTGTACATCAAGATATTGGATTTGCTAGATTGACGAATTAAGATGATCTTCAGTGATCTTCAACCCATTACTAGTCCCATAAGGCCCATGTTGGCCTGGTGTTCCATTGTGACCATCTTTTTAGGGTTTTCAGGTAATCTGGAAGCCCCAGCATCACCTGGCATTCCAGGCAGTCCTGAGAAATGGGCATCGCCATGAGTATCCCAAGTATCATATATCTCCTCAAGGGTACTAAAAGCATTTGTCCATGGAGGCTCTCATGTTATTGAGCTGAGTTTGCTATCCTATGGTATTATCCCTGATTGGTTGTTTACAATGACTTCAAACTGGCTGAAATGATTGGCTAGTTCCAAATGGACAAATCTTATTATTTCTTTTTCAAGACGTGTTAACCCTTCATCTTGTTAATGAGTTGCCAATTTTCCAATATGTTGCTTTGGTTATCACCATCAGAAAGTGAGACGGAGTGGTAAAATTGGAGGAGCTGCGAGTGCAAGGTCTCTGATAGCTCTAGATACCAAAGCAGTTCCTGATGATGGAACTCAGATACTTGTAGAAGGTGGTACAGAGTGGGATGAATAATTTGGAGCAAATAGCACTCTGAACAAAAGATCCCAACTTGATCACCATCAAGAATGAAACTGGCAGTTAAGCCCATTCTCAGACTTGCACTCTATTGGCAACAATCCAAGGGAAAATGATTAATTGATTGGCTACTCGAAGGTTCCAGGAAGAAAAACTTAACTGGAACTTAACCTCCTATAGAGGTTCAGAGATTCCAAGCAATTCTCGTGGCTGGATAAATACTTCAGTCCTAGAGATTTGAACCTTAAACTAAAAGTAAATATATAAGATGTATAAAGTGCTTTATTTAAAATAAGTTAGTACTTATATATTGTACCGTACAAAGGTATAATGGAAATATGATTCCTGGGAGTGGCTAAGAGTGATTCTTTTTTATTCATTACCACATGGGTTGTCCTTCATTTCATCCCACCTGGAAGGTCAGCTAAGCTCCATGATCACCTAGTGATAGCTGCATTGCATAGCTTAAATTAGTATTAACCTTAATTAGGATCTCTTTCAATAGTTCAGGTCTAGAGGTCCAACTTGCAATCTTATAGAATGAACAGCAGATGAAGATATTGAGGGCTTTGGGCCACTATTGATGGAGTTATGTGATATTGGCCCTTGAATTAGGTAAAATTCATGATTAAATATTGAAATAATTATTAGCTGAATTCAGAGTAATTCAGGTAATACTCTGAATTTAATACCTAAATTAATGATGTAAGATCAAACCTTAATTTGGGACTTATGGGAACATTTGAGAAGCTTGAAGGTTGAGTCTGCATGGCAGCATATGTCAACCTTCTCCCTAGGAGAAGGCTTACATATTGCATAGGGAGAATCCCAACAACCATCATAGGGGTTGGTATTACAAGTGCTCATCTTCTGTTTGAACACACTCCTGGGACAAAGGCTCCAGTGAGGAGTAGTTGGAGGAATTCTGTGAAGTTCAAGATTTTTAGTTGATACTGCCATTAAATTCTGAAGATTGCTCACTTGATAAATTAATTCCTGCACACTTAATCGATCTATAGTTCAGCCAAATGATCATCAATTTTGCCAGTGGATTACAGTATTTTGACCGTTTAGAAACTCACTAGGCATATTCAGATAACCCTTACTCTTCTGGCTGATTTTGGGCTTGATTTTCCCTCTGTAACTATGAACTTCATCTGAGTCAGGCAAAGTTATAAGCTGTGGATCTTGTAATCCCAGCTTGTTAACACTCTCCAAAAGCAACTTAAGATAAAAACTGGAATGAAGATTAAATAAAATAGATCTTTATTAGACTATATTAATTTGATAATTATTCATTAGGTCAAAAACCGGTATTTATACCTCTAGGGTATCTTCTGGCCACATTCAAGCATGCAATCTCAACAGATTTATTATCCACCTCAGTTCAGCCCTTGAACTGATCTGACTGAGATCTATTGCTAGGTTCATTGAAGGCAAAATACTCTTATATTCTTGAGGATTTTAGGGATGAAAAAATAGCAACAATAAGCATGCAAAATTGTCCTAGGATCAACTTAAAATGAGTTTTGTCATACTGATGATGAAATACAAATTCTGGAAAATTTCAGCATTAATTTAAATAAATGACATACCCTTAATCAGGACGTCAGCAGGCCTCTCTCAATAGCACTAGGTACTCCCATTTGGGCAGTCCATGTACAAGTGCTATCATGCCAATTATGCATATCAATATACAAAAATTATTTTAGGACCAGGTCGAAATATGTTTTCATCATACAGCTGACAGAAATGACTCCCTAATCAGGATGTCAACTGGCCCTCTCAATAGCACTAGGTACTCCCATTTGGGTGGTCCTTGTGCAAGTACTATCATGCCAATTACACATACTGACATATAAAATTTGCCTTAGTTAGGGAAAAGGATACGTTTTCTTCATCTATTTGTTTATGAGATTTGTAGACGTTTTTTTCAGGTTGATCCCAAATGATTTCTCATGTTGAATATTTAATATTGGTCCCAATTAGTCAGGACTTATTGCCAAGTCTTAAGAGCATCAATAATTTAGCCCAAATGTGCGAGTGAATTCATCCTGAGCTTCCAATAGAATAATCAGATTGAATTGATGTTGAGTTAATTGGCTCAAGCCAAATAGTTGCAGAGATCAGCCTAAATGTGCGAATGTATTTAGCCTGAGCTTTTAATAATACTTAAATTGATGTTAGAATCTCAACCTGAGCCATGTTACTGCAGTAGGCTTTAATTAGAGTATTATCTCGAGCATTAGGATGATAATCAGCCCAATCTGTTGGTTGCCAAAGGGTTTATTTTTGAGCTTACTATCAGAATCTAAAACTTCCCCCACTTGACTTGAACACAAGCCATAAGATTTCCAATTAGCCTTCATTGATCTTTGTCATTTGTTAATTTTGGCCCAGACTGATGAATAATCTTGAGTAGGATCCTCATATTGTTAATTTTGGTCTGAACTGCCAACTATTCTGGGATAGGATCTTCATATTGTTAATTTTGGCCTGAACTGCCAATGTGTCTGGGGTTGAATTCTCTCCCCATCCTCAAGTGCAAACCAAAGTATTAAATATGTGTGATATATATTTTTTATTCTTTTAGTTTATATATTTTTTTCTTTTATTATTTTTTTCTTTTCTTCTTTTTAATATATTTTATTTTGTATTGCTATGCTAATATTTTATATGTTTTTCCATTGGCAAAGATTTTGAACCTTTTTATAAGCTTTAAACAAATACAGTTGGGACCATCTAGTACTAAAAAAAACAAATACAGTTGTATATACAATCAGCCCTAACTTCTCTGTTAACATGTGTTGGCTTCTTGATGTTGGTCAATTTATTCAAATTGGCCATTACGCCAACATTGTTAAGGCTGATTAGATCTTCAATGTTCTTGTTCACAGTATCCAGCTCAGTCTGAACATACTTTTTAAAATCATTGTGCTTTAGATTTAAGACCAGGTAATTTCTTCAGACCAATGTGGCATATATGGTGAGTCATTCTGAGCTTTCAGATCTAAGGTTAATCAGGCTTGTTGTATCCACATGAGCTCCCCCCACTGTGCTAATATCTAGGGAGTAGGAGGTACTCACATCAGAGTTAGATTCCATCTCATTGTCATAATTTTGTCAGGACAAGTCTTCCAGAAACTGGTTATATTGGTCTATTTTAACGAGTGTCACAAATTTTGAGTGAGCACTAGTTGTTAAATTCCAAGGATTACTCACTTGATAAATTAATTATTGCACACTTAGTCAGGCTGAAGTTTGGCCAAATGATCCTCAATTTTTCCAGTGGCTTATGGTATTTTGATCGTTCAGAAACTCACTAGGCATGTTCAGATAACCCTTACTCTTCTGGCCGATTTTGGGCTTGACTTTCCTCTGTAACTGGAAACTTCAACTGAGTCAGGCAAAGTTACAAGTTGTGGATCTCAAGATTCCAGCTTGCCAAAACTCTTCAAAAGCAGCATAAGATAAAAACTGGAATGAAGATTTTTTTAAAATAGATCCTTATAAGACTATATTAATTGATAATTATTCATTAGGCCAGGCGCTTGTATTTATACCTCTAGGGCATCTCCTGGCCACATTTGAGCACACAATCTCAACAGATTATTTTCCACCTCAGTTCAGCCCTTAAACTGATACAACTGAGACCTATTGCAGGTTAATTGGTGTCAAAATACTCTCATATTTGGGAGGATTTCAGGGATGAAAATTTTTAATAATAAGCATGCAAAATTGTCCTAGGATCAACTCAAAATGAGTTTTGTCATACTGCTGATGAGATATGAATCTGAGAGATTTTGTCATCAATTTAAATAAAAGACATGATTTTAACTAGGATGTCAGTAGGCAACTCTCAATAGCATTTGGTACTCCCATCAGGCAGTCCATGTGCAAGTGCTATCATGCCAATTACACATACCAACATACAAAATTTGCCCTTGGGCGAAAAAAGGATTACGTTTTGTTCATCTATTTGTTTATGGGATTTTTAGAAATTTTCTTCAGGTCAATCCCAAACAAATTCTCATTTAGAATATTTAATAATGGTCACAATTAGTCAGGACTAGTTGCTGAGTTTTGGTGCAGTAATAATCAGCCCAACTGTGCGAGTGTATTTGACCTGAGTTTTCAATAGAATAATCAGATTGATTTGACATTGAGTTAATTGGCCCAAGCTGAGTAGTTGCAGAGAAGATCAGCCTAAATGTGCTAGTGTATTCAGCCTGAGCTTTTGATAATATATAAATTCACGTTGCAATAATCATCCTTAGCCATGTTATTGCAATAAGCTTTAATTAGAGTATTAGCTCAAGCATTAGGAGGATAATTAGCCCAATCTGTTGGTTTTTAAAAAGTTACCTTTGAGTCAACAACCAGAATCTAACAACTGCTTTGCAGAAGGGGTGGGGAGGTCCACCTCCATAGTCCTGAGTGATAAAAGGTTAAGTTTTGATGCAAGTTATACTAAATATGTATGAACTTCCCACTTACTGAGGCAGTCAGCATCAAACTGGGATGAGGTATCTGGTGCTGAGTTAATTGCTCATTGAAATTGATAACATTCCAGGGACTCAGGATGACCTGAAAGTGAGCATCCAATTTTTGGGACGCTGCAAAAAATTCCAACATATAGAAAAAGTTCAGGCAACTGAAGTCACCAGCACAAGAATTTTATATCCTTTGTATATTAATTAAAATTAATTTTATTTGGGGAAGGCCAACCAGGGGACAGACACTTCTGATAAGAAACTAACAACAAACAAACTTCAGCAAGAGAAGAGCACCCCAGAGAAGCAGACGATATCTCCTGTTTCCAGCGGGAATGCTAAGAGAAGGAAGGGGGGTTGCGTGTGCAGGTGCTTGCGCCACTATTGAGCACATATGTAGGAAGGGATCTAAAATGATGAACCAAACTGGAAACCAGGATGAGACCATTTGTCAGCGACATGGTGGGAGGTACCCAAACATCCACGCTTGAAGTGGTCCACAAGGTGTGACTGGAATTGACGTAGAGCTTCCTGGAGGGTGGTAGTGGAGCCTGAGATAGCATCTAAGACAATCGTGTGGATAGTCCACATAGCAATTGCAACTAATAAGGCAAGGAGGGAAGGTGGTAGAGGGGAAACCCTGGGTAAAGCAAACATGTCCTGAGATAGGCTGGAGGGCTGTGCCTGATCCTGGCGAAATAGACGTTGTACCTCACGCCATATCGCTTTTGATGGAGAGCACTCTTCCAGGCGGTGAACCAGCGTTCCATACTGGCAATATACAATTCAGGATGAGTGCAAAGCGTTAGAGCGCTCAGCAGTACGGTATAACCATCTCAAGCAGCGCCAAACATGGGAATGAATATGCAGTTGCAGAAGAGGGTGGTGTGCGTACTTTCCAGATGGCTTTCTGGGTATCTAGGGAGTAGGGGATGTCCATCATGTCCAGGTAGTCCACCCTGGTTATGGTAGGGGATCTCATGGGTATTGCGCTATTCAGAACGGGTAATCCTTGTACTTCCTGGGTGAACTGGGGAGAAGGGCGCCCCATCTGGGCGGTGTGCCCACAGATTTAAATTCTTTACTCAGCGCTTCACATGGAGAGGAGGATCTTTTTGAAGTGGGGTGACGTCCCATGAGGTCCCGCAGCAGAATATTGTGCGGCAAGGTACTTTAACAGAGAGTGGGGGTGGGTAGGATTGGTGAGGCCCAGGGAGCGGGAGAAGTTGGAGCGGGCTTCATGGGACCAGTGCTGGGCTGAGATCATAGGGCTGGTAACAGCGGCGATCCAGGTGCCAAGGATTTTGGCAGCATGGGCCTCAAAGTTGAACAGGCCCATACCATCACTATGGTGAGGGCAAAACATGACATCCAGGCATACCGGCAGTGGGCGGCCTAACCAAAGCCACCCTTGTAGAAGGGCGTATAATGACTTGAAGAAACAAGAGGAAAAAGCAATGGCGTGGGCCACAAACAAAACTTTAGAGAGTAGCATAGAGTTGGCTAGCACTACCCTGCCTGTAAGGGATGTTTGTCGGGCTTTGAAGGAGGTTATGCATTTCATAACGTTGTATAGGATATGGTTTTCCATCGCCGTTGAGACGTACCCTCATGCCTCCAGCTAAAACCCCAAATGTCAGATAGGGACGATGGAGGGGCGTGGCACAAAGGGGAGTACAAGAAGCGCGGAGTGGGTTGGACAGTGCAAGCGATCCCAGGAGCTAGTTGACGAGGCAGGTAGGTAATGGGGTGCTGGGGCCCAGTGGGCTTGATACTGACCAAGGAGAAAAATTTCTGTTTGGAGGCGTTCAGTGCAGCAATACTTACCCTGGAGTAAACCTGGATAGTATCTTCAAGCGCGCGTGCATCATTATTGTTAGACATCCCAACCACACAATCATCAGCAAATGCCAACATCTTGACTGGCGCTTGGCCTTGCACATGGACATTAGTAAGGCGGGCATTAACATTTAAAAGAAGTGGGTCAAGGATGAAAATATAAAAGAGTGGGCTTAGAGGGTCCCCTTGGTGTAGGCCCCTTTGAGGGCGTACTACATCCGTGAGAAATCCAGGGCCACGCACAGCCATTGTGGCGGATTCAATTAGCAACATTACCCAATTAATGAAGCGAAAGGGAGGCGGAACTTGTGGAGGCAGGCTCTGAGGTAATCCCGGTTGACTCTATTATATGCCTTCTGCTGGTCTAAAAACACAAGTGCTCCAGAAGCCGTAAATGACAGACGTTGGCTACAGTGTGTATATTTTCTATAAATCGACCTTTTGGGGTTGAAACCAAATTGTTCAGGGGAAATGAGAGCAGAGGCAAAAAACCCTAGATGGTTAGCCATGATTTTAGTAAAAATCTTTGTGTCTGTGTTAGTGAATGAAATGGGGCGACAGTTGGCCAAATCCAGCTTATCCCGTTTCTTGTAAAAATTATTGTGAAGGCCTCTTGCCCTCCAGGTAGGAGGCGCGTTCCCAGAAGGCATTGGTTCAGAGAGGCAAGCAGCAAGGAGTAAAAATTTTGAAATACTTCTTATAGAACTCATAAGGGATGCCATCTGGACCTGGGCATTTCCTGTACGGTGCATTGCAAATGGCAGACCAGAGTTTGTCCTGAGTAATCAAATTCAAAAAACTCTGGGAATTGGGCAATGGTGCATATATGTGCACTATCAAGAAAATTTTCCACTTCAGCCAGCAGTATTAGACGGATTGATATAATTTGGAGTAATAATTATGTATTTTGATCGCCACTTCAGCTGGCATATCCATGATGGAGTGGTCTGGCCTTTGCATCTGTGTGCAGGCCAAACTCTGGCGTGGAGCAAAATTTTTTCAAAGAAAGTAAGCAGAGCATGTATTGCCTGCTGTTATATTCTTTGCTTTATACTGAACACAAACCTGATGCTTGTGTTGTCTTACCTCTGCGTTGAGGTTAGCAGACAATTCCACCCACTTACAACCCCAAGCTGGGCTGTAGCCTGCAGCAGGGACGTTAGACTCCAGGTGGTCCAATTCTTTCAGCATGTGCAAAATGACTGCTGAGGAAGCCCACAAGTGATGGGAGGAGAGGTGGCGAGACTGGAAGATTGTGTTCTCTTTAAAGGTTGACCAGGCAAAAATTGGGTCTGCACATAATGGTGTGACAAACTCTGGAGCCGAGGCCATAGATTCCATCCATGAGGAAAATCTTGGCAACGAAATCTCGGTGGGGTGGAGTTTGCACCACTTCAGCGCCTAGGCCGCTGGATTGGACAAATGGAAGGAAACTGATACCACTTGTGGTCGGAGAAATTCATTTTTGTCATGGTGAAGTGGGAAAGTTGGGTATGAAATTTCAACAGCGTAAGAATAAGGTCAATGTGGGTCATGGACCTTAGCTGGCCATTGTTCATGTGGGGGCGAGACATGTTATTGAGGAGCAGAGCATGATGCAGCAGAGTATTGAACAACCCTAGGATGGCTCTAAGAATGCGAAGTTCAACGTGCCCTTGTGGGAGTGTAGGCGATGAGGGCCAGCAGTCTGTGGTTGGGTTCATCCAGCAGTTCATGTCGCCAACAAAAAATGGGTCAGGGGGTAGCAGAAGGGAATTGACTGCCAAGAAAAATCCAATGATCTCATGCACAGGTTGATGCTTAAATGTTAACAACAGTGTGCACATCATCGTCCTATGAAAAGGCGACTACAAGGACATGGCCGTCGAGGTATGATTTTGACAAATTAAATTTAAAACTATGGTTCACTCAAACAAGCACCCCACAGTGCGTAGACCAAAAGGAAAGGGAAGGGAGGAGCATAGTTGCCCATGATTTCTCTTCACCGCACAGACAGTGGGTTTCCTGAATAGCCAGGATGTTTATGGGTAAATTAATTTTTAAAAAACTCAGTTTCTAGCCTGAGACGGTGAGGCCTTGAGTCCAGCGATGTTCACCGTCCCTAAAGTAAAGGCTCCCCCATCACACCTTAGATGCGAGGGGAAGGGCACCTGAGCCCTTAAGCCTTCTCTTTTTCAGAACATCGCTGTATGGCAGCGCAGGTATTCTGTGCAATGGAGTATGGTTTAGAATAGGAAGCTTTAGCCGTGGGGTTCATGTTGGCTTTTGACTTCTGCTTTTTCCCCATTGTGGGATGAGTTTTTGGAATTGAGTGCACTTGCGGTGCACCATCACATGAAGTTGGAATCTCAGCAGGAATATTGTTGGGCGCTTTGGGTCCAATCAATGCTTAGTAGCATTATTCAGGTGAAACTGACTCACCCATTGGGTTTTCAGCTTGGGTGGCCCAATTGGCTTGGGCGTCCCAATCTGATTGGTGGAGGGATTTGCGAGCCACTTCTGCCAAAAAGTCTCAATGTCCTCCTAGAGCTGGGCTGGCAGGATTGCAGATGCGGTCTTGGCCACCTCCTTGGCCACCGCCTTGTGGGCCTGCTTGGACTTCTTACGCTCCTGTGGGGACACAGGTTTTACTTGAATGTAGCATCCCTGCACTTCCCATGGGAAGGCTGCATCAGTGTCTACTGCCAGTTCATAGTGGGCATCTGCACCGCACATTGCATCCAAGATAATTTAGTTTGAGTAATGCCCTCCTTGGTGGGGCAGGTATGGGCCTTGTGGCCAAAAGCGCAACAGAAAGTGCAGATAGGAGGTGCGCTATCCACAGTGACCCTGAATGGGTGGGAGTCTTGCCCATTGATTTTGATAAAAGCGGTATCTGGGATTTGGGCCAGATATCCACTATCCCCGTGGATGGGGTGAGAACTGCAATTGCTTTGCCCATGCACAGGTCTGGTATGAGCATAAAGTGCTGCATCTCGAAGGATTGGATTTCCCCATATTTGGCAATCCCAGCCTTCAGGCGGTGCTCCAGCACAGTGTGCTTGACCATAGTAGGTATAAAGTCAAATGTTACAAAAATTTGATTCAATTTAGTCCAGTGGATGCGCTTCATTTCAACTACCCATTGACCATCTGGGAGGTCCACTACTACCCATACTTTTGCAGCTTCATCTGCCGCATCTTTAGTTTTAAATCCAAGATCAAGCCAACCATAAGGCATGGAGTGTGGTGTGACGTACACCGCGATCAGGAAATGTGTGTGTACATCTCCACAAAACTTCTCCCAAAGCGCCGTTTGCTTAATATCCAGGAATACATTCACCCTGTGTTCCACCAACAATAGTGGTTGGGAGTGTGGCGTATTGATGAACTGGTTGCAGCGCGCTTGCCAGGCCAAAATTTCCAGGGAAATGGTAACTGCCAGTTTTTACTGCTAATTCTATCTATTCCACTAGATTCGCTGGGGCGTTTACAAAATTTGGTTGATGTGGGGCCCACATCTGAGCCCTTAACTTTATTCGCCCAACTGCTCCCCAACATTGGGTGCAAACTAATCTCCTCGCTGAGATTATCAAACTTTACCTAAACTTGAATTGCGTTTTGTTGCAAAAGTGTTTGCAACGAGAGAGAAAAAAATTGTATATTAATTAAACAATTAAGAGAAAAGCTTGTTAATTGGTTAAGAACCCTGAATTTTTTACTATAATGATAGTAACAACTTGAAATAACGAAAAAAGAACGTCCTAGTCTATTTTCTGAAATTGGTATTTAGGAAATGAGATATTATCATCAGGGAAAATTTCAGGCGCTTTCAAGCCTAGATCTATACTGAATTGCTATCTGGGGTTTCTACGGAATCTTGTTACTTGGTTATAGTAACTACATTCAATCTTCTGAATAAGGGTTGGACTCAAACATAAAGAGTGTTAGATTTCTTATATTAGTATGATCCCTAATGGAGGTATAAGTCATTCCTTTGGATCAGGTTTAATCCAAAACCAGAGGTAATTAAACTTTGAGTTTGGGGATGGTCTCTGACAACAGTACTAGCCAACCTTTGAGGTTGGGCTAGAATCCTGACAATAAATATTCTCTAATCATAAGTCTTAAATAGAATTTATAGTTCTTCTGACTGTAGCATATTATCTGTCAGATTTTGACCTAATGTAGTTGAAGCCTCAAAAATATGGTTAGATAATGATTACTCTAATTAAAATTGACTTTACTATTATTAATATCAACATTGGTTATAATTACTATTTAATATTTAATTGGGGTTGAAGCCCATTATTATTATCTACTGATGTTTTATTTGCATAACGCCAGAAATCACTAAAATTCTGATTTTATCAAGAACAAAGGAATTTCCCACAATAGCACCAAGTTTACAACTCAACAAACTCTGGGGATAAATCGCCCCATTAGTGCTCTACTGGCTGATGAGATAGGGAAGAATGCATGAGCTGAGTTTATATTTACCCGATATTAATACTTAGGATATATTCTGTGTTTAACTCCTCTACTCACCTCAGTAAGCATCATAAGCCACCTACTAGGCTTTATAAACTATTGGATTTTTAATACAGATAGTGAAAACAACTTAACAGTGTCACCATTATATAATCTCAGTCCAGCCTTCAACAAGGGGTCCTGATCTACTCCAACTCCAACTTTGGACTGTTCCATCGCCTACTGAATTCCTTAATCTCCTTCCACCATTACACATGGTATTTAACTACCACTCATCAAATTCTTAGTTTTCCCTTGGTACATTGATTAGTACTAACCTTTTTTGGAATAAAGTACTTTTTGCATCCTACACTATATTTGTATTAAAATCCAATTCTCTAAGACTGAAATATTTCCACCCACAAAGATTGCTAAAACCTCTGAACCTCTAGAGAAGGTTAAGTTACACCAAAGTTATCCTGTCTGGAATCTCCAAATAACCAACAATTCACCCTCAGCTCGTTGCCAAGTGTGCTCAAAGCCAATATCAGGTGTTCACTATAGGAGCACTATGAGTTTACACTGTGAAAACATCAATCATCATTAGGACAGCAAAAGAAATAAAACATGATAAAATAAAGTAGGATGGAGCCTCTTAACCTTAAAATTATGAGCTGGGTCTACTTCTGGGAAATTGACCAAGCTTAAACCTACCTGGATGTCACAAGTGCTATAGACAGATTGAGCCATTCACTAATTGAAATGGTTATGACATCAATGAAAGAAGTGAGAAGTGAAATTGAATGGATATGCAATGTGCAGTATTGTGAAAAGAAGTTTGATATAATTAAGGTTTAAGCCAAAGATGCCATTAAATTGATCGCAGATATAGACTATGAACTCAAATGATGAAGTGGCAAAGTAAGGATTTGATATGTTTTTTGATGATATGAATCATAATAATTTATTTTAGCACTTGAGCAACTCCTGAGAGAGCGACACAAAATCTACCCACCTATCTCAGAAAAAACCTGGGATAAGTTACAAGTTTTGGGCTTATCTCAGATGAACAAAAAGATTCTTACCGCCCTCTCCAGTTTTTTGTGATAAAGATCTCTATGAAGGACCTGAGCTTGCTACAGCTGACAATTTGTAATGCTATTGATGCCAAAGTATAAGAATATCTTTAGTTTATTTTTGCATCCAAGGCAGAACTCTTGACGAGCTAAAAAATCATATAAATGAATAATTGCCTCACTATTTTTTTCTGAAGATGAGGCTCACATCTGCTCAAATAGGCTTGACTGAACCAAATGTTTTGGCACCAAACTTTTTCTATTCTGATGAGGTTATTGAAAACCCCCAACTTAGCTTTGGTCAGCTGAGCTAAGTACCTCTGTAGCTGAAGCAAATACTTTAAAATTAAGCTATGTAAAAAACTCAATACCAAAGCTCTCTTTTTCTCAATCAATTAAATTAAAGGCAAAATATAAGCTTTTAGAATAAAGTTACAAGAGCCAGATGCTTAAATTTAGTAACTTGATCAAAATGTCAATGCCATTGATGCCTGCTGCCCTGGCCCGGGGTGGTGGTGCACTGCCTTATGGAATCCTTTGGCCGCCGCCAAAGTGCACCCAGGCTGGATCTGCTAGCCCTCCCAATACCACCAGACTTTATGTCCCACCCTGGGACTTAGCCCACCATCTTGTGAGCTCACAGGCGGTTCTCTGGAGCCCTTTGATGCTCCCTTGAGCAACCTGTGTTTCAGCCTCTGTGTTGAATATGGGAATCTTTTCCCATATGTGAGCGCAACCATCATCAAGATGGCCACAGTGGTTTTCAAAACTTCTGGAAATATCAAGTTTTCGCCCTTTAAAGGGCTATTTTGACCTTGGCTTCAGATCTGAGGTCGATGAGGGAGCAGAATCTAAGCATTCAATAATAATTTAAAAAATTCCGATTTTCACTTTTTATACATGGCTCCTGGATGTGGCCACTTTGGTGGTCCAGTTTGCTGGGTTGCCTACACTTCTCTCCCTTGAAAGCCTTCACCATGAACTGACAGAGGGTTTAGCCATTTATGGCGAAGAACCCATCTTGCAGTTTGTAGTTCCCAATGGGGAAGGTCTGTTGGAAGGTCCTTACACATTTGCAATGATATGCCCTTTCCATTGCAACACCCACCTCATGATTCCCCCCCACACTGTGATCAGATCTGAATCTGATCACCCTTTTTTGGCGTGTGTCAAAAATGGATGCACCATTTGCCCCTTGTGCTTTGAATTAGATCATTCAAAGTCCAAGTGCCCTATAGCTTCCACATCCACCGCTTCTGCCACTCCCTTTTCCAGCGTTGGACCAGCTGCCGCCTTAAAATTTTTTTTTGAGTGGGGCATGATCCTCATGCCCCTACTCTTGGCTAATTCTGGAGCTGTTTCAAAAGCAGCAGCCGATTAAAATTTAAGTTTAAGTAATTCATTAGAATTACAGATTCCTGAGCCAATGGCTGAGACAGTTTTGGCTGTGCTACCATGGTCAATTGTTCACAGTCAATCAGGTTCCACCATTGCACTGACTCTGGTTGATGGCCCAGCTTTAGCCAAGTCAAATATATTCAGGTGCCTTAAATGGCTTATAACAGTGACTGGGAATCTAATGTCAAGCCAGATTTTGCTTTGGAGGAATATTTTGTAGATACTCCCAATTTGCATCCCCGCCATTTTAATCTAAAAACGTTTTCACAAGCTATAAAAATATTAATAGAATGGCAGTAGAAGCAGTAGCTGCTCCAGTCAACACCCTCCTTCGCTAGCATCTCATGGGGTGATGGGACCCCTTGTTGAGGGTATTACCATCTTGAATTTCCCCCATGAGTTTGATGAGGATGCAAAACATGAAATTAGTACTTATTTTGGAGCAAGACACGCTTGCATCAATGCGGAAAAAACTTTTATGTTTGACCTAAATTATCCCAAAACCTACCAGCACATCAAGTCGCTCACTTTTGTGCCTTCTCTCATCACTTTTACTGCGCATCAACTTGCTCAATATGTTGAAGCAATGGACACTGCTGTAATTTTAATGAAGAAAACCCACAATTATACCTCCTTATGTCACATGTTGCTGATGCTCCTATATAATGTTGTCCACCATGGTCCGCGAGCTAAAGCAGGTTCTGGATAAAATTTTCTCAAAGCTTTCTCACCTTTTTTTATGGCTTCCTAGGCTGTTAGCTGAAGTTCCATATTAGAATTTTATGATTTTAGTAATCCCTTTGTTTGTCCCATTTGCAAATAAAGATGCGTGGTGGTTCCCCCTTTTGGGTTGGGCACCACTAGTGCTAAAAAAAGTAAAGAACTCATTACCTAATTTTAAGAAGTCAAGTTTTTTTCTGCACTTGAGCCAAAGTCTATTTCTGATAAAATCTGGCTTGATGTACAAGCTGCCTCTGAACTTACCTTACTTATTTGCGCTGAAGCTCTTTGCTGTTCTTACAATGAAATCAGAACAACCAGACTAAATTCCTTGAATATATTTCCATTTCCTGGTGCTGACGCTTCTTGCTGTTCTTACAACAAAATTGGAACAGTAAAACTGAGTGCCATGGCACTCTCCATTTACTGAAACTGACGCTTATTGCTGTTTTGTTGATGAAACAGCCAACTTAAATGCCTCAACGCCCTCATCATTTCACAGTGCTGATGCTCCTCGCTGCTCCAACAACAAAATTGGAGCCTTTAAAACCTTTATTTCACCCTTTTCCTATCTAGTTTATTCTAAACCTTTTAAAAACACTTTAAGAATTTATTTACTGATAAGTTAGGACTTACCAACTATGTCAGAGAATTAATATTCTTTGATGAAACCCAGTTTAATTTAAAGGATTTTATGAAGTTGCTACTAATCGACTCTTAATATCAATGTGAAGTTATGCTCAAATTATCTGCCTTCACCTACCTGATTCACAATTTTCCTCTTTTCTAGTTACGTCATGAAGTTTTTTGAGCCAAATTTAGCAGCAATTATCCCCTCAACTTTAGCTACGCGCTCTCCTCTCACTGACGTGGTCTCCACTTTGTAAAATTTGGCTAGTGATACCATCAAAACCAAATGCTTTAAGATTGATGACAACAAGCTTAGACAGTCCAAATATTTGAGTCTAACCTTGTTAACTCCTCCAATGCTTTGATCATTCGCTTGGCTACAAACTGCCTTCCAATTGCTTTTTAGACAATCTAATTATCTACTCCATGATTCTCTTTATAGTGACTGATCCTTGCTTCAAACTCAGTTACAAAATTGCCCAGCCACTGTCTTAATCCATGTGAGACAATTCTAAAATTCCTCGCCTTAATGTCAACTGAGCCAAAAAACTCCATTCTATCCCTTTGCCATTTTGGCTCCTGCTTTGTATCAGTTAATTCCCAAAACCTTGAGATTTCTCCAGGAATTCCGGCTGAATTAGCTGCAAGTTATAAAAAGCCACCGCCTAAAATCAGTTAAAACCTTGAGGATTTAGATGGCCAGGCTAATTTTTTTAACTCTAAATGCCTAACCACAAATAGCTTCTGCCAATTAGAAACTAAACTACTTAATTTTAAAACTTGATGTAATGGCTTGGCCTCATGTTACCATGCATTCCTTAACACACAAACTCACACTCAAAATTCTTGAGGAGGATGATGAGCTTTCTCCCTGCGTCATATTGTTTTCTCCATCCCTGGAACTACTTTTATGTTAAATTATAGGTTTGGTTGAAAATATCTATAAAGATGCTTTATAAAGCTTTGTTGTCAGTTATGCATTTTCCCCTCTCTATTTCATCGTTGATTGCTTCTATCAGAAATATCTTAGTACTGCCTACGTTCCTCTGTTACTTATCTACCTTAACTCCTAAGCTGATGCTACCAAATTCCTTGACAAGAATGTTTACCACTTCAAGATTTGCAATGTTAACTTTATTTTGGAATCAAACCTTGGGATCGCTGCCTCTTCAAGACCAATTTTACAGAAAAATGAAGTTTATAAGATACATTGCCCTAGTTCTGTCTTCTTAAATATTATAAAACTGAACCACAACTCTTTCTCACCAGGCTGACACCTTACTCAACTACCTAGGGTTATCACATACAGCCCAACTATAGTAGTTTGGGACCCTAGAAAACTAGCTGACCATGGCAAAAGCATTATCCCCCTCAGTCAAAGCTTTGGGGGCTATGTCAAGCTTTGCTTAATTTAGGCAAAGCATTGACCTTTAAAATTATGATAATTATATTAATTTGACTGATGTCTGCTTTACTATTATTACTATTGACATTGGTTTATGATTACTATTCAATATTTAATTAGGGTCAAAGCCTGGTGTTAATTTTTTAACCAGGTGATATTCCTCACATATTAATGATATTAGTATAATAATTAAAAGAGGATGATTGCCAACTATATTACTAGTTTCAAGTTCAATATTTAATGATAATAACCTCAATTTGTGCTCCCCATTTGGTTGGGTTGAGCTGTCTTGATCCGCCAGATCAAGAAAGTATAGGGGCTTGTCCCCAATAATTGTTGGTGGGTCTCAACACTGGCGACTGAGGCCAAGTATGTTGAAGTAATTACTATTATCAAAAGGAAGTATAATTGCTTAAATTTAACGTCAAAAATATTGGGAAAGGATACTGATAGAGTTTTAGTTAATTTTGACACTGGCAACTAATGCCAAGGATGTCAACAAATTTAAACTAATTGTTTAGGTTCAGCGGAATCTTATCAGAACGCCAACTGCCATAAAAAGATGATTGTGGACTTTTTTGGCGGAGAGCTGACAGATTCATTATTAATCATCTTACTATGAATTTGCTACTACTTTGGAGTACCAGCAACTTAACTGAGGATGCTCAAAGTATTTAAGAATAATAATCTATATAATTAACTGGCAAATTGTGCTGAGGATGAATTGACCTAATTTTATAATTTGGTGTTCAATACAAGTGGAATCAGGAGAGAATCACCAGTGAGAGTGCTGACGAATGCTAAGAGAGATAATCGCCAGTGAGAGTGCTGATGATGCTGGCAATGAATGTCAATGACATATATAGGTAAGAGATGCCTATAAATAGTTAATCTCTCTATTAATAAAAATATCTCCAAAGCTTCAAACATAATATTCATTTGCCCATCTTTATTAAGTTTTTAGTTAACTTTAGTTAGCTTGGCTTGTAGAGGTGGGACTCAAGGTCCCCAGTTGTTAGATGCTGGGTTAAAACATCTGGAGTGGTCAGTGCAACCAACTTCCAACCTTGAACTAGATGGAAACCCTGCACGAACTTGGGAAACTAGCAGCAACAATGAAGGACTGAAAGGATTGAAGGGGAGGAACCCTGAGGGAGTCAATAAGAACCATTGAACCACAATTGTTGGATATGTCCTAAGAGGACCTCTGAGCCATAATGAGTGGTACTGCCTTAGAAGGAAAAGTTGTTGGTCTGCTGGTATCAGAATTTGGACCTATCAGGAAGCACCGGTGTTGGACACAGACCTGGCAGACAGCACCAGTAAAGGCTTTAGTTCTTAAGGTAGAATAAACTGGTGCAATGAAGGCTATCAGAACTATTAAACTGATTATTAAGACGCATAAGAAAATAAACACAATATTAATAGTATAAATATCGGAATTCAGTCTTCCTTTATTGTAAATAGGGATATTTATAGGAATAGTAGAGAAATTTATATCATATAATGTATAAGATCTTTTGTATCAGATAACTGATATGGATGAGTATCAGATCTAATAAATTCATTAATAAATAAGATATCATCCATCTAATACTAAAAAAATAAGATATTATTTTTGTTAAAGTTGTAGCATTCTCAAAATGCAAATTATATTTAGTTTAAAAGGAATTATTCTCATTGTAAACTATACAACTCGATTGTATTATCAGGAACGTGATTTTGAGATGCCAATTGAACTAAAAACAATGATGCACTACGTAGTAGAGTAGTTTAGATTGAAATCAATAGTGCACTGCACACAAGCAAGTTGAAATATGAATATTATATATGAATAAAAATTATAGCCCAAAAGCAATTATGCTTAATGGGGAAACCCCAGGTCAAAACTTTACCCAAATTGGGTAAATTCCAACAGAGCCTCACAAATCCTTGCCCTAGGGTGACAGCATTGCTCAACCAGATAGAGCTTGGAGTTGACAAATTTGATATTTAAGATGTTGTGGAGGATGGTTGTTCCACAAACACCATAACCATTCAGTCATCCAAAGCCTCCAAAATTATTGTAGGTATTTCAGCTACAAACAGGGCCAGACATTTTCCAAAATAATTTTCACGATGGTGCAACACATTTTTGAACTTCAAAACATTATTATAAACTGTGAGGCTAGCTGGGCTTGGGCTTGTAGAAGGTGCTGATAACACTGAAACCAAAAGTGAGGCTAATTTGAATATGGAGTCCATCCAGGACTTTGGGTATAAGCATAATTGACAAATCAATGACATAAATTAATTTTTGATGAGAATTGTTGGCAGGCAATTAATTCCTCCGTTAAAGTTGAATTTAGCAATTTGCTTTGTTTGGAATATGTTGGGGGGTTTCAATTCTTCCACTTTCATTAAATTAATATCATTTTCAATTATTAACATGGTGGAATTCTAAATATCAACGGGGAAACCTAATTGATTAATGAAATTATATTTTTTGAAGTGGATTTAGGCCAATGGGGATCAGGAGGATCGTCTGGTTTATCCCTTAGTATTGGGTACTTAATTGATCCTGAAACTTTTCTGGAACAGATGGAGTATCAAGAAAGGATAGAAACTCGATTAGTTGAAAATCTGTTGATTGATGGAAAGGCAATGTATCATTCATATATTTTGAATTGATATTCTCTATTGAGACAATAAGTAAATTCATGGAATTAATAAATTTGTGCGGTTGTAAATTGATAGGAGTGACCATGACCATGGGTGTAAAAGCAATCAGTGATAGAAATAGAGTTTGAGGGTTTAACATCAGCTGATACATTGTTCATTGTGAGCTGGGGAGTTGTGATTTTGGCGTTGAGTTGTATATTCAGAATGATCAATCCCATACTTGGAGCTTTACTAGTTAATTAAGGACATCTTTGTATTTAAGGATACTTTGTAACTTGAATAGATTCTTAATTATTGTTTTAAACTGAAGAGGCAGGTAAAAAGGGTTTTTTTCACTGTAAATAAAATTAAGAAGACATTAATCATTGAATTGAGTGACTTCCTCCCAGGCTTTTGATCTCAGGTCATCCCAATCTTTCTTGGATATTAGTGCTTGCTCCTTGTAGTAAAGTATATTCTTCATGTATCTCTTTATCTTATGATGCTGGCAATGATGTTCATCTCTTTCAACTTCTTCAGCCATATCCAACAGGTCAAGTAAAGGTTTTAATTGATCGGGCATTTGGAAATGTATTGGATGTTCTGGATCCCAAGAAAATGATTTTTTTGTAAAGGTATTATTCACTATTACTGGATTTAGATTATTCCAAGGCAAATATCTTTTCAGATCAGGGTCAATTAAATGGACGATGTTCCCCATTAAAATATTAGGGTTGATATTATTGTCCATAGTATAGCTAATTATTTTGTGTGACTCATCATATTTCAGACAGCAAACACCAGCGGTGAAATTCTCACTGAATCAATAAATTATGATGATCAATTGTGGATTTCGCACTGAAACCCAACCAAATTTAGAATAGTACTTAAAATTTAGCAGAGGTTCAGAGGTCCAAATATTTATCTTAAATTGGAACTTAACCAACTTACAATGGTTCAGAGGTTCCTGCAAGAGGTTGGAATAAGACAACGAAGTTATTAATTTTGTTGTAATAATGGATTCAAATTGGAAGAACTATATTCAAACATAATTGACAAAAGGTAACTATGCAAGACAAAATATGTGGTTGGACAGATGTGGTCCTTCAAGAGCTTCCTCCTTGAGTAGATCTAGAATTTGAGGAGAAGTTCAACCTTGCAAATATATGTCTTTGCTGTATAGCCTCAGAAGCAACCTGGCAGGGAGCACCAGTGTCGGAATTTGGATCTATCAGGGAGCACTAATGTTGGACGCAGACCTGGCAGGTAGCACCAGTAAAGGCTTTAGTTCCAAAGTTAGAATAAACAGGTGCAACGAAGGCTATCAGAACTATTATAACTTATTATTATGACTCAGAAGTAATAAACACAATAATATAATTATAAATATTATAATTCAGTCTTCCTTTATTGTAAATAGGGATATTTATAGGAATAGTAGAGAAATTCATATCACATAAGGGATAAGATCTTTTGTATCATATAACTGATATGGATGATTATCAGATCTGATAAGTTCATTATTAAATATGATATCATTTTTGTTAAAGTTGTAGCATTCTCAAAATGCAAATAATATCTAGTTTGAAATGAATTGAACTCATTGTAAACTATACAACTCGATTGTAATATCAGGAAAGTGAGTTTGAGATGTCATTTGAAATAGAAACATTGATGCACTGCACAGTAGAGTAGTTTGGACTGGAATCAATAGTGCACTACACACAAGCAAGTAGAAATATGAATATTATATACAATATAAATTATAGCCCAAAAGGGATTATGCTTAATGGGGAAACCACAGGTCAAGGATTTACTCAAGTTGGTGTAAATCCCAACAGCTGGGTTGGTGGGTTACCCTGCAAATTTTTAGGGAAAGGTTGCCGATGATTGTGAAAAATTAATGGTCTTCAGTCTTCATACTGTTTGCCTGGCACACTAATGGAGTCACCTAGTATTGAGAATGAAAAATTCTCAACACCTATTTATATTTACCTACGAATGTTGTCATTACTAGCACCAAAAAACCAATTCTCTTATGTTTTAGGCACCAAGCAACTTCCATATGAACACCAAGTGTCAGGATTCAAGATAAAGAACAAATCAAATTCCTCACTTCCAAATTGATCTGTAATGAAGTAACTCTCAAACCTAATGGAATGGAGACAACTTCGATTCTCATTTTTTTTTAGTACTAGATGGTCCAAGGATTCTCATTTTTAATTCCTGAGACATGTGGGGCAGAGTTTCCACCAATCTGGTCATGTGGGCGGCGAAATAAATTGAGGGTGCAAAAAAGGCGGTCTATTTGGAAGATCATGAAAGATCTTGAATGGATGAGGCCATGAAGATCCTTGAGGCACCGTGTCCCCACGCACCCTATAAATATTGACACCTTTTTACCTAATAAATTATTCAGTATTATATGCATCATTCCCTTTCCTTTTTGACCCATTATTACAAATTTTCAGCTAAAAGCAACCTTTGGACCTCGGTAAAAGTCCAAAGAACTTTAACACTGAAAAACGTGGTGCTCACTACTGGGGTACTCCAAGCTGTCCTAAGTGAAAACTTCTATCACAAAATATGGAGAATACTAGAAGCTTCAAATCCCAATCTTCTGGTCAATTGAGAAAAGTTGCTTGATGGGTTAGTACAATACAATATGAAATACCACCCTCACAGCCTGAGAGGTTTGAATTCTGGGCCACATTCCAGTTCTCCCTGCCCTCTATTGATGGAATTCAGTACAAACTTCAGTACAAGAACCTTAACAATGTTGTCCAACAACTAATAAATGACATCTACTCCATGGGTGCTTGATCCAGCTGTTCCCATGCCTCTTCCGTTCCCTCTACCATGCAGGACCTCTATGCCTCAGCCCGGCTGCCAGCAGGAGAACTTGCCTTGGGTTCCAAACTCTACCTTTGCAACTTTTTTCACCCAGCTATTCATCACCTACTCCAACTAGTTGGGTTGCACCATCAAGAAGTCTCCTGACAACTGGGGCTCACCCAGGCCTTGCACTCTCACAACATCAATTTCTATAACGCAGCCTCCTCCTTTGTTCATGACAACCGCAAAGCCATTATTGATTACTGATGGTTGATCAATGAGGTCTGAGACAAATTGTGGTGTTAGATAGCGGAATCTCTGGCTATCTTGAGGACCAGCTGCAATGGAACGTCCAACTTCTCGAGGAATTTGGAATCAGCGCCTCATTCAAGCTGAATATCTGGTATGGACCCTGCAACAACACATTGGGAGCTGGCCTCTCGTGACTACTCCTCCAGGAGTGAAGGTCCTGAAGGCCCCAAATGGCGTGAAGGATCCAAAGGACCAGAGGGTCCCCACGGACCTCCCAGGCCACCAGGTACCTCAACTCCCATCCCTGATGGCCCTGAAGACCCATGGCGGAAGGATGTGGTAACAGCCTTGGCTGCCCTACACAATCAAATTTGAAATGTGGCTCAGGGATGAAATTTCTGAGGAGATGGAGTCCCCATTGACCCTAGGGTCTCCATTGAAGCACTGTCAGATGAAATGTACAGCCTCAATGCCTTCACCAAACTTACTGATACTCACATTTCTCAGATCAAATAAACTTGTCAAGGGTTTGAAACCCTTTTGGCTACCCTTGAGAGCCAGATTCACCTTCATGGCGCCAGTATTCAATCCATAAAGGAGCAAGTCGCAAAATAAGGCTTCCGTTTCCTCCCTCAACCAAAATTGGGATAATATCCAAGAGGACATTGAGGGCCTATGGCAATAGCTAGGCCAGTAGGCCCCTTAGCTATGAGGAAACTGAGATCTCAGAGCCAGCGCCCACCCCTGGTGTTAATACCCTCTCCACACTCTTGTAACTAACTTTAAACCTAGTTTTAAAGAAAGGTTCACCCCAGGCCAGGAGATCATTGCCTCCTTCCTGTACTCATATTAGAGCTCCATGGAGGAGGCCACCTACCAGCAGAAGGTAAAGCATATCCACTCCTGCTTAGATAGCGCTGCTTAGGAGATCATGACCCTAACTTGAAGGAGTACAGCACCTGGGATCAGGTCTGTACAGCCTTAATTCAAGAGTTTGGAAGCAATTAAACCCTGGCCAACCAAAACAGAAATTCATGGATATCTGACTGAATAAAGGAGAAAGCCCCATGGAATTTGTCAGCCATTTTTATGCCCAAGCACAGCCCTTAGTCACTACAGATTGAATCACCCTGGATGATGCTATTGCCGCTGTCATTTCTGCATTGGGATCTGACCCTGGGTTCAAATGCATATGATTGTATAGAAGAATGGACTTACCTGTATCTGGGAGATCAAGGAAGCACTTAACGAGATCCTGCGTCGACTCTGCACTTCAAGGATACATTTACAGGCCCCTCATACCGTCCTAGAGCCCATGTGGTTGAAACCCAGAAAAATCCTCGACATCAATGCACTTACTGCAACGGTTTCAGACACTGTTACAAGACCTGCTGGAAACAACTTGCCATGGAGGCGGGAAAATGGGCCTTCAACATGAAGGATAAGGAGTTCCATGCTGACCTCCCTATCTAGCCTCAAGAATCCTCCATAACCTTGAACAATCCTGGAGCTATCATACCTGGAGAAGAAGTTTTGGTATCCAATGATAATAAAGAAATTGATACTGCTTAATCTTCTTCTGATGACTCGCCCATGTTCCTTGTGCTACCACCCCAGTTTGGAAGTCTGGTTACCTGGGTCACAGTTAAAGTTTACAAAATTCCAGCCCTTGCCATAGTCAACAGTGGCTCCCCCGTGAACGTCATATTATCCAAGTTAATGCTCATCAAGATCAATCCAGATTTCCACACTATATGGAGTATGGCACGGATGACCCACAATGTACCTGATCTATAGGAGCTTATTCCTCTCTACTGATATGGTTTGAAAAGCTTGCTGTAAACACCCCCACTGTCACACTGGATAATCCTAGCTATGACCCTCTCCTCAGAACTCAAATCATTCAAGACTAATCATCCTACTCCATTATGACGGCAGCTTTCTATCCTTACTAAGGAATCAGGGGCTGTCTGATCTTTGAGACCTCTTGTGATTCTAAGACTGAGGTCAAAGCCTAATCCTATTTACTGGATAGTAAATACTGAATCAATCAGCTTAAATATAACATTAAGGGCTCATGAGTCTGATTGTCCCCTCCTGCTGTTGATGGGCAAGAGAGCATGCCAATCTACTTACCTAGGGAGATAAAGTACCTCCAAAGTCCCAAGTTATTGCCAACACCCAGGTCCATGTCAACATCCCCTCAGGATACCTATTGAAAATCTGAGGCCTAGACAACCCATCCATGAAAGAGGTGCTAACCTGCTCGGGGATCCTAGATCCAGCTTATGCCAGATCTATACAAGTGCTGTTGACCAACCTTACTGATAAACCCAAAATAGTAGGTCCAAACAGTCCTACCGCCTATGTCCGCCTTCTACTGGTGGAGGCTATTACTGATGTCCAAAGATTTGGGGACTTAAGGGATTTTGGCTTGGAGACACCTCCATCTGTCAGCCTCGTCACCACCATTATCTGCAAGGACCTCTCAGATGACCAACAACGTAAGGTTCAAGAGTTGTTGGAGGAGTAATTGGACCTATTTTTGGCCTCAACCTATGACTTCAGAAGAATAAATGGAGTCTTACATCATGTGGAAGCTGGGGACGCTCCCCCTTCCAGTCACAAACTTACCAAAAAGCAAGGTTGAAGAGGCCCAAGTGACGGTGGAACTCAAACAACTACTTGACGCTGGACTCCTTGTACTATTGTGCAGCCCTTGGGCCTCTCCTCTTCTGTTGTTTTGGAAGAAGGATGGCAGCCACTGGGTGGTGATGGACTACTGGCGACTCAACTCCATCACCAAGAAGGACAGTTATCCTCCTCCCCAAATTGATGATTCCCTCCATCTGCTTGCCATGTCTCAGTACTTTTTGGCCACGGACCTTGCTAGAAGATATTGGCAAGTTGAGCTTGTCACTAAAGATCAATTCAAATGTGCTCTCATAGCAACAAAGGACTATTTGAGCCCACAAGGATGCCTCAGGGCCTTTGTAACGCCCCGTCCTCTTTCCAACATGCCATGGATGGGATCCTTGGGGCTTGAAGCTTTCATGCATCCTCGTCTACATAGATGACATTACTGTTTTCTCACAAACCTTTAATGGACACAACAAGCATCTCAGGGAAGTCTTTAATCGGCTACAAAAAGGCTTCTATAAAGCTTAAACCTTTGAATTCTCTTTCTTCCAATTCGAACTAGAGTTCCTGGGACACAAAGTTTCAAGAATGGCATCCAGCCTATACCAGACAAGGTCAACGTAATAGAGAGAATGTCACGTCCCCAAAGCTTAAGGGATATCCAGGTATTTCTAGGCATAGTGAGTTATTATCATCAGTTAATCCCCCGGTTTGCTGACCTAACTGAGCCACTATTTTACCTCCTGCAGAAGAATGTTCCGTTTGAATGAAGGTCTTAACAAGAACAGGCTTTTAAATGCTAGAGAACTGTTCTATGTACTAAACCCATTCTATTCACTCAAATTTTTACCAACCCTTCTAGTTGTTTATGGATGAAAGTGATGTTGCCGTCAGGGCTATCCTAGCCCAACATGATGAAAACCAAGTAAACCATCCCGTGGCCTATTTTTTGTAAGACATTGAGTAAATCTGAACGGAACTACAGCGTTACTGGGAGGGAGTGCCTGGCTGTCCTGCTAGCCATCACACATTTTTGGCCTTATCTCTACTGTACTCACTTTACCATTTTTACAGACCACTCCTCACTCCAGTGGCTCCAGCAAATGAAGGACCCAGATGGCTGATTATCCAGGCGAGCTTTAAGACTTCAGAGCTAGGATTTTACCATTATTCAATCATACAGGCGCGATTCACCAAAACGTTGACAGCCTCTCCAGGATGTCAGTGCTAGTAGCTTTGACCCCCAAAGAGGACTTGCTGTATGATCTAATAGGTTGACCTGTGTAATGGGAATTGAAAACTCCAGAAATCCAAGCTGAACTCTGAAGGATAACTTGAGACACTTAAATTAAAGATGGCTAATCTACAAGGAGGTCAATAAGGAGTGGCTCCCTTATGTCCACCTCACTTCCAAAATTGATGTTATTCTAGAGGCCCATTCTACTGTGGGACACGGGGCACCTAAGAAGACTTACAAATGGCTGAAGTCAAAATGTTACTGGGACCAAATTATGGAAACCATACATGAGGTCTTGAAGGCATGTATGACTTGATGATCCCAAGACTGAGCCAATCCTCAATTTCAACACTCAGTTATCACCCCAACTGGGCCCTTTAATGTCATTAGCTTTGATGTGTGGGCCCTCTTCCCACTGGGTTGCATGGCCATAAGTATATATCCTATCCGTGAACCACTTAACCAAGTGGGTTGGAGTGATTTTAATCACCGCTGCCACTGCCAAAGCCACAGCTCTCTTACTTGTTTGATCTGTTTTCACCCCAGAATGGGTGCCCCCAAACCTTAACATCAGATAAAAAGTTGAATTTAACTTCACAGGTAGTACAAGAACTTACCTTGCTATTCTGCACCACCCAGAGCTTTGCTGCCCCTTACCGCCCATCAACTAAAGGAGCGGTAGAATGCACTAATGGAACTCTTATTTCCATTTATAAAAGTTGGCCTCTTTGGATCCTAATCGTTGGAACCGCTACCTACCAAGCGCTTTGCTTTTCTACAGAGTAAGCTACCACTGAGTCATCAAGATGTCCCCATTTGAAGCCCTATATGGGCGTGCACCTCAGCTACCAAGTAGCTTCCAGCCATTGCTTGAGACTTCCACACCTGAGAACTCAAAATTAATTATGAGGGCCTTATCCAATGAAATTGTCCAGCTTCAAGCCCTAGCCACACAAGGCATTTTCACCACTGCAGGAAGAGAGACATCCCAATCTAATCTCGGCCAACTCTCCTTACCAACTTTCAAATTAGGCGACCTTGTTCTCTTCTATCCCATCGACGTGGAGACCAATAGAATAAGCTAGACGTTCTTTGGTCTGGACCCTATAAGGTCATTTATAAGGTGAAGTCAGAGTACTCCATTGCCAATGTCAACCAGTGGACCATGGTCAATTGGGTGCATGGATGGTTCCTTTGGCCTCATATCCCCCTCTAACAGGATCTTTAGGGGGGCGTTGTTGGGATATGAAACAAAGAACAAATGTATTCCCCACTTCTGAATTGAGCCATAACAAATTGACTCTCAAACTAATCAAATGGAGACAACTTAAGGATTCTCAGCCCCAATTCCTGAGTCATGTGGGGCAGAGTTTCCACCATTCTAGTCAAGTGGGCGGCGAAATACATTGAGGGTGCAAAACAGGCGGTCTATCTAGAAGTTCATAAAAGATCCTGAATGGATGGGTTATGAAGATCCTTGAAGCACCGTTTCCCCACGCACCCTATAAATATTGACACCTTTTACCTAATAAATTATTCAGTATTATATGCATTCTACCATTTCCTTCTTGTCCATTTTTACAAATTTTCAGCTTTAAGCAACTTTTGGACCTCGGCAACAGTCCAAAGAACTGTAACACTGACACCAAGTTTATGACTTAACAAACTCTGGTTAAATCGCCCTTTAGTGCGCCACTTGTTGTTGAGATAGGGAAGAATGTCCTAGATGAGTTTCTATTAATCCTTATATTAGAACTGAGTTATTAGTCTTAATTCCTCTGCTCACCCCATAAACCACCTTACGCCACCTATTAGGCTCTATAACCATGTTGGCTTCCTAATAAAAGATAATGGAAACCACTTAACAGTGTTATTATTTGATCTCAGTCCAGCCTTCAACAAGGAATCTTGATCTACTCCAACTCTGGGCCTGGACTACAATATCGCTTCATGCATTCCTGAATCTATTTCCAACCACACAGATGGGAGCCACCTATCACTCATCAATTTCCTGATTTTCCATTGGAACTTTATATAGTACTATTTTTTCTTAATAAAGTACTTTTATCAACCTATACTATGTTTAGATTAAAATATAATTCTCTAGGACTTAAAAATCTCCAGCCACGAGAATTGCTAGGAACCTTTGAATCTCTAGAGAAAGTTAAGTTCCACTCAAGTTGTCCTTCCTGGCACCTTCAAGTAGCCAATAATTCAACTCAGCCTGTTGCCATGAGAGCTCAAAGCTGAGAGTATCTAATAGTGCTAGCGTTTAACTAGTAAAGTTATAACTTTAATGAGATGATAAAAATTATATGGATATAATAATACCATCTGGGAAGCATATAAAAATATAAAATACATTTAAAACTCATTTACTTAATAGAAATATAAATTTTACAGAAGTGATAGGAAAAATTATAATTAGAGTTTTCCTGGAAGGCTTGTTTACTTTAAGAAAATCAGTCAAGAGGTTAATATTTTTTGCTCATTTAATTGCTGAATAAAGATAATTAAAAAGCTGAGTTTTGGCTCTAGACTTCTATAAATAGTTATATCTTTATATTTCTATCTCATACTAAATTGAAGCAAATTCCATAAAGATTGTGTCAACTCAAACCACTCCAATATATATTTATATTGGAGAGTAAAATGATAGTGAATCAAGTTAGGGAACACCAATGGTAAAGCATGGACTCAATGACCATTAACTCTTGAGTTGAACCCCACAAGAAGAACTTTGGATAAGGGACTCTTTTGACTGAGTTAGCGTTGTGCACCAATGCTCTAACTGAGATAACAGATAGTAAGGCGGATCATGGAGGTCCTTGACTATCAGAACATCACATGTTGAAGATTTCCAGGTTTTGTTCTCCTTTCCCATTAATTTGTATTTCCCATTGATTGGTGCGGTATCATCCTCAAGTCAGCCTACCAAAAATAATACTTAATAACTTAAAACTGTAAAATGATAGTGAATCACTATGTTGTAGTCTAAACTTTATAATATACATCTTTCTATATTGATACAGCTATTTGAGTGGTAGGTGTCAATTACAAGTAAAATTATGTAAAAAGAGTGTTTCATTATGAAATAAGGAGGAAAATGAGGAAAAAATCGACTAAAAGACCCTGGACGATTCTCCTTGGAATCCTTTGAATTGGGGTAATAAATTTAGTAATAATACTCAGCCCAATACCACAAAGTTAGGTAGTTGATTTGCGCTGACTATGCGGAGAATTCAGGAGAAACCATTGGAGGCTCCTCCCCAGGCCACAACATATTTAGTACAACCTACCCCGCGGAGACTGGCCCCTTTTATAGGGCTAGAGGGTCCAGCAAGGTGAAAATATTTTCCCATCTTCTGATTGGATTAAATATATAAAATCCCTTCCTCATGGGTTCATCTTCCCAGTGTCACTTCCCATCTGCCTTCACATTGAAGCGAGGTGAGTCTTAACCAATCCAATAGGTCAAAGCTCAATATTTTCTAATTTGGACTTTACTAAGCAATCCGAACTTATGAGACTTGAAATTTTAAATACTAAATATTGGTTTATTAAGAGGGTTCTTTTTTACCCCTCACGACCAATTATAAAATATATAAAAACCTAACCTTTTAGTATTTATTTTTAATTATTATTGTTTCTATCATTGGTGCATAAACCACTGAATTACATTGTTGGAATTTAGTTAAAAAAGGCAACAGCGAGCATCTTCAACGCCTAAAATCCAATTTGGTGAAGCTCACTATAGGGGAGCCTGTACATCACAAATATCCTGTTCAAACATGACAAATGCATCAGAATCTAAGTTAGCTCCTTTAGAACAACAGCTAGCTAGTGCTTTGTCTTGTCTCAAAAGTCTTGAGCAGTACTCTTCACAAGACCCTTATGGGCCCTCCCCTGTTATTCACAAACCACCTCTCTAAAATAAACTTACACCTGCTAAAGGCAGTATTGCATCCTTCCTGTATGTTGATAAATCAGTAATTTAAGGAGCGACTGACCAGCAAAAACTCAGGTACATCCTCCCTTGCTTGAGTCATATGGCTCAAGAAATAATGATCCCACATGGTCAACCTTAGCACCTGGGCGGAGGTTAAACAAGCGAATAATGAGGAATTTAGCTCCACACAAAACTTACAAATGCAAAAACAGGCTTTATGTGACTTAGACTGCAAGAGGGAGAATCGATCCCCTCTTTTGTTGAGCGATTTTATAATGAAACCCAACCTCTGCTGTTTGCAAAAATGCTCCCACTCAATGATGCTATTACTTTTGTTTTAGTTGGATTGGCACCTTATCCCTCTTTGGCGTTGCAGATCTCTTCCATCAAGCGTTACTTTAAAATATATGGGATATAAACGAGGCTCTACTGGGGGTAATTGACTTCTCTGGACATGATGATATACAAGGAGCTAAGAGGCCAGAATCTCTTATAGCCTCTCCATCCTCTTCTATGGATATTTACTCTTTAACATCTGCTCCCAATAAGCTGCCACCATGAGGTGCACCTCCCCCATGCGAGGCAATGCAGAGGATACTAGCAGTAACAGGGCAGCGCTCCTTTCAGCTTCTGCTCCAAAAGCTCAGCCAGCGAAGTTAGCTATCACTTTACCTTGCTCCCTTCCTTCTTCAGAAAAGTCATCCAAAGTGACCGGAGTGTTGCTTCCCACTAAGACGGCACCTCTATCACCATCAGCATCCCCTCCAGTTGCACCTCACAAAAACCTTTTGCCATGGGGCAACCCAAACCTATCCCTTCTAAGGCATAAATCAAAGCCATTAAAGTTCTAAAACCTTCCCCAAAAGTTATTACAGTGGAGGAGCAACTCCAGGACCTATATAGCCCTAAGGATTGCCCTGAACCTACCATACACCCTATGGAATCTCTGACGTGCATTGAGAATCCCTCTGACGATGAATCTGAAGGGGGTTGTGAAGATGCCGGTCACTATGTTCTAGGAGCCCCAGGTGATGTGGAGGTACCTGACAGGTTGAAAGAGAGAGAGAGAGCGGAGAGAGTAGATATGTTTAGAATCCCCCGTCAAACTTATCTTTATCAGGTTTTGAGAGGCCTGGAGGTTATTGATACCACCAGTGACGCTGACCCAACTCATTTCCACAATGATACAATCCACTCAGAGTGTGTATACCCTTCAGTTTATCCAGGATAAATTCCCTGAAACTGCTAAACGCTTTGCCTCTACCCTTCAGCTGAAAGAGGTCCTCGCTCTTCCCCCAACTTGTGTGGAACCTTAACAAAAGTGGAGGTTGTTGTCAATGGAGAAAAAGTTGTTGGTATCCAGACACGGGATCCCCTGTGAACTTTTTATCATCAAAGCATATTAAAAAATATAGCTGGCCCCTGACCTTGACTATACTCAGTAGTTTGGCACTGCTGGTCCGACCAACAGCCATGCTATTGAGGCCTACTCATCCTTACCTATCCAATTTGGGAAACCCCTCCTTTCAGCCCCTGCATTGGCCTAGCCAAAATACCTATGACATGCTAATTGGTACCCAGTTTATACTCAAGTGTGAAGGGATTATCAATCTTAAGCAGGCTATCTCTCCATGATTAACTACAAGGTTCCCCTGATTTTGGACCTCAATGAGATTAATAAAAAGGAATACGCTTGCATGGTTGAGTATTCATTCTCTGCAAAATCCTTACACTACACAACAGCGGGGAGAAATACCAAGATGCTGTCTGAATCAGTGGACGCTTTTGAGGGAATTTAATCTTTAGAAGCTGAGAGGCGTTTATTAAAAAGGGTGAACAAAGGGTGATTGACACCAATATTACCCTGCAAATCCCCCACAACTGCCTGCTGCACATAACTAGCATTGATGGAATCAGTCCCTTAGAACCTTGAGTATTACCAAGCATCCTAGACCCAGCCTACCAGCGCCATGTCAGTATTCTACTGGGGAATCTTACCAGTGAGGACATGGTCATAAAGAAACACCAGGAGATTTGAAAAGGTCTGCTGATACCTGTTAAAGAAATTATCAAGTACACTGCTTTGGGTCTATGTCAGATATGGGACTACCTGTTGACAAATCATTATGTACATTATCTAAAGTTCACATCTCCAATGATCTAACCCCTGCAGAGCTTAAAAAAGTTTATAGTTTATTGGAGTCCTACAGCAACATATTCTCTAAAATCTGAGACTTCTATGGTCATATGAAGGGTTGGAGTCGTATTATTGACATTGGGGGATGCTAGTCCCATCCAATCCAAACCTTATTGTAAATAACAGTTTGAGGAGCAACAGATGAGGACGGAGCTCAAACAGCTGCTGGACGCTGGGCTCCTGGTACTTTACAAAGCCCCTGGTTGTCATCTCTCCTCCTTATAAAAAAGGCAGTCATCAGGTTGTTATGGACTACCGCTGACTAAACAACCTCACAAATAAGGATGCTATCCCATCCCTCGCATTGATGACGCTCTAGCACAGCTCTTTGGATCTAAATATTTCTCGGCCATGGACTTAGACAGAGGCTATTGGCAGATGGACCTCTCTCCCAAAAATCAGGAGAAATGTGCTCTGATTTCTAGCGAAGGCCAATTCCAGCCCATCTGATTACCTCAGGGGTTGTGCAAAGCTCCTGCAACTTTACAGACAGCCATGGATCACATCTTGCAGGACCACAAGTTAATTTGCGTTATTGTCTATATTGATGACATTGCGGTGTTTTCTAAGCCTTTTGATGATCATCTTGATCACTTGATGGAATTCTTTTAACGCTTATGTCAGTCCAATCTTAAATTAAAGCCCTCCAAGTGCACTTTTTTCATAAAAAATTTGATTTTCTTGGACACGCCATCTCACAGGACGGGATTCAACCCCTCCAAGGCAAGGTTGGGGTCATATCCAAAATTTCTGCTTCCAAAACCCTACACAATATCCAGGTATTCTTTAGTATGATGGGGTATTACCTATAATTTATCCCTAAGTTCGCCCAGCTGAGTGAGCCCCTTGTACGGCTATTGGCTAAGAATGTCCCTTTTTATTGGGGAGATGAACAAAAGGCTGCCTTCGAGATGCTATAGAAGTTGTTACAAAAGCGCCCTATTTTGCGCCACTATGATTATATTAACCTTTCATTTTGTTTACTAATGCCTCTGAATATGCTGTTGGAGCCATTCTGGCTCAGTTGAATGAGAATGGTGTGGATCATCTCGTCTCCTATTTCAGCAAGACGTTATCCAAGGCTGAACGCAATTACAGTGTCACCAAAAAAATGTGCCCTGCAGTCCTGATGGCTGTAAATTTTACCGCCCTTTTCCCTATATGAAACTTTATTCACTGGTGTCACTGACCACGCCTCCCTGAAGTGGTTATAAGGTATGTAGGATCCCACTGGGCGGTTGGCTCACTGGGCCTTAAAGCTCCAACACTATGATATGAAGATTGAGCACCGAGCTGGAACTTGCCATATGAACGTTGATGGATTGACTTGGCTGCCTATCCTTCACCTGGATAATAATTTTTTTTTAGTACTAGATGGTCCCAACCCAAGGTGGGGATTCATCGATGTCACCTGGATAATAATGAAGCTGAGAGGTTGCATGACCTCATTATGACCCCTGACGCCTGGGAAGATGAGGATGAACTCGTCCAGAAAATGTTAGCCTGACACTCCCATAACACCAAGGTGGAAAGCGATAAGTTGTATAAGAAAAGAGGGGTGAATTGGTTGCCTTATCTACAACCTTCTGAGCGAGGTCCCATGATAATGGAGGTCATTCTATGCTGGGGCACACAGGAGTGCATAAACTTATGAGTGGGTGAAGGATCGGTATTACTGGGAGGTTTCATGAAGTCTAACATTGAAGTTCTAGATGACTGCCTAATCTGTAAGAAGCAAACCAGTTACAAACCCAAGTATCAATACTAACCAAACATGCTTCAACAACCATTATATACAATAAGCTTGGATTTTGTAGGTTTACTACCTCAGACTACCAGCAGAAATCGCTATATCCTGGTAGGCATTGATCACTTCACCAAATGGGTTAAAGCGGTTGCTCTTCCTGTCTAAACCGCCAAAGCTACTGCCACCTTCCTCCATCAACATATTTTACACCTGACATGGTTGTCCTCAGGTCCTACTGTGTGACAATGGGAAGAATTTCACCTCAAGGATGGTAATGCTCTTAGGATACTTCCATGGGGACGCAGTAACTTTTCTCAGCCCCTCCAACCCTTCCACAAATGGTACTGTGGAAAAATAAAATGGAACCCTAGTTTCCATATTACGAAATATTGCCATCTCAGATCCCCTATACTGGGATCAATTCTTACCTAGTGCCCTCATGGACTACCATATCAGCTGACATTAAATCCTTAAAATGTCTCCCTTCCGTGTATTATATGGTTGTAAACCAGGAGTAGCAGCTCTTCTAGCAAAAAAAAAATTTCTCTGGTAGGACAGATGATCCTGAAAAAGCTCTGAAAAGGTTTTCACAAGAAATCATCCAGCTGCAATCTGATGGCATAACTAACCTAACAAAAGCGGTAACCAAATAAGGGGTAGCTGCAAACGAGCATAGGAGCCCCTCCCTTCCTTTAAAATGTCAGACTTGGTATTGTATTATCGCAATTGTATCACTCCCAGATATGAGAAGCTTGGATCTATTTGGGAAAATCTCTTCACTGTCACTTACAAGAGAGGTGACGAGTATTTTATAGAGTCTTTAGCTACCAGTATCAACATAAACAGAGTACATGGATGTTTCTTGTGCCCTTATTCTCCCCCTAACACTTTTAAAGGGGGTAATGTTGGACAATTACAAGTCTTTAATATATAAAAAGAGTGTTTCATCAGAAATAAGGAGGAAAATGAGGACAAAATTGGCTCAAAAACCCTGGCAGATTCTTGGTAGAATCCTTTGAATTGGGGCAATAAATTTAATAATGATAATTGGCCCAATACCACGAAGTCAGGTAGTTGAACTGCACTGACTATGCGGCAAATTCAGGAGAGACCATTGGAGGCTCCTCCCTAAGCCACAACTAATTTAGAAAGCCTACCCTGTGGAGACTGGCCCCTTTTATAAGGTCATAGGGGTCCATCAAGGTAAATTATTTTTCCACTTTCTGATTGGACTAAATATATAAAATTCCTTCCTCAATGGTTCATCTTCACAGTTGTCACTTCCTCATCTGCCCTCACATTGAGGCGAGGTGAGTCTTGACCAATACAATAGGTAAAATATCAACATCTCCTAATTTGGACTTTACTTTGAAATCTGAAACTAAGCCTCAAGATTTTAGATACTAAATATTGACTTATTAAGAGGGTTCTTCTTTACCCCTCACGACCAATAATAAAATATAATACCCAATCTTTTAGTATTTATTAGTGTTTAATATTTTCTATCAGTGGTGCAGAAACCCCCTGAGTTAAATTATTGGAATTTAGGTAAAAAAGACACCAGCTAGCATCTGAAACGCCTAAAATCCAACAGTAGGTTTCTTGTTAAGACTTTTCCAAGGCTAGTATAGAATAGCAGGACACTTATAATAAGTGCATGATATGATTTTGAATATGATGCTCAATGTAGATTTTAGGTTTAGAGTTTCGATTAGCCAGAATTTTTTAAGTTCCTACCTCATTTTCAATATTTTATTACTGCAATATATGATATCAAAAGTATCTTGAAGATCTTTACAGGGTATTGATTGTCAACATAGTAGATAGTTAAAAACTATATAAAAGATACTACTGTAATAAAATACCCTATAAGTTATATTAATTTAAACTCCATTATAAATTCATTCTATATTAGATGCATATCTAAGATACAATATGTGTGATACCAGAATATGTATATGTAACCATCTATTAAGTCATGAAGGTAGAAAACTTGTTTTATATACTGATATATAGACTAAAGCTATCATAAAGATGTTATATCTTATATCTATGGTCCCCTACTGAGTCAGGCACACTAGTACTAAAAAGATACCATATAGCTTTATCAGAAAACATAATGGCTTTTGAAATTCTTTGGTTAATTTAAAGTCTGCAAATTAAATAGACTTTTTAGAAGTAAATACTTTTTTTAGCTAGTTAGATTAATAAGGAATGAGACTACTATTAAGTTACTAAGATAAAAGTTAGATATATATAACTATAGCCTTATTAGATATAAATGGGAGGCAGTTATAGACTAGGTTGAGTACACCATTGTTCTGGGTGGGTTTCCACATAAGAGGGAAGATCTACACTGCCTAGAAGGGAACCTAGATGCTTCAGTTCAGGATTTAAATTTATCCCATAAGGGACCCATATATCTCCATTCAGATAGTCACTCAATTTCCTTCAATATTGAATCACTTAGTGGCCCAATATTGTCATGGAACCTGCTGATTGACTTAAGACTGGTCTTCCAAGATGAGTTTGTAACAACCTAGTGGAAAGCCCAGGATGCCAATGTCATAGCGGTTCTGATCACTTGTAGGAGGGATCTCCTATGATTCTTGTGAGAGAAATAAAATTTAAGAACATACCAAAGGCCCAATAGCAAACCAAATGGCTGTAATGGGACAACCGCAAGTCTTGCTGGGACATCTTCCAAGAGTGGGAGAGGCAAGGAGGATGACCAATCCTACTGGGTTTGCAGTTGGTTACATCTGGGCTCTTCTTCCAGATTTTCTGGTTCAATTTCATCATGAATATTTTGACAACTCTTTTCTTTAGCACGCGCTGATTCCCAATGTCTGCTAAATTTGCAATTAACCAATTCATCCTTTTACATTAAACTTTTTAGTCAAACTTATTACAATGCTTCTAAAGATCTTGCCAGAGGAGTACATAGCTTGTAGTAAATAATAACTACTTGATTTATAACGTTTTATTACTTACATTAATAATATGTATTTGAGTCCTCATCAATATAATATTCAACATGCTTCCTACCAAATATTGCCATATATATGAGCTCAACCATCAGGTCAGCAAAGATAGAGAATATAAGGTCTCCAAGCTGGTATTAGGGAAATAAGGCCATTGGGCATACAACTGTGAAGCTTTATGGATGAACTATATTTGATTAATTATGAAACTATATCTTAAATTTTATCTATGAGGTGGGCTACCTGGGGATGATATTGCACCAATTAAGGGGATTCAAAGCAATGGGAAAGAAGTATAAAACCTGCAAAACCTCCACACACGTCGTATGATAGGATAGGAACTCCATGGACCGCCTTTTTACTTGTTATCTCGGTTTGGGGCTTTGGTGCACAACTCCCATACAGTTATAATCGTCCCCTACCCAAAGTTCATCTACTGGGATGACACTATAGCTTAAAGGCATATGATTTGTCTGCAAGTGGCTCATAGATAAGTCAGCTGCTGCTGGGGTTAAAAAATCAAAGTATGTTTGGCTTAGAAAAAAGTAGAGTAGATTCATGGCTAATAAAGTTCTTTGAAAGGAGAATCCCCATTTTATGCTAAATGTTACCTTAATATGTCAATATGGCACTAGACAGGTAGTTATTCCATTGGCTTGGTTCTATCAAAGGTATATTTAGAGTATAAACCAAATCCTATATTACATAAGCAGCTTCCTCATTAACTAAATGATAAGAGGTTTAAAAGTCTGACAGGTACTCATTAAAAAACTAAGTTTGGTTAAAACTTAGGATGTGAGGTTTTGCCCAGTTTCAGATATAAGATTCTGTTGGCGTTTGTACTAAAAAACATTCTTACAATTCTAGAGTTCAGATCAACAAACCAAGCAACTGTCCTACTCCAAGTCATGGAGATAGGATAAGGAGGTTGCAAGTGGAAAGGCGCTAGGTAAAAGGTGCCAAAGGTGGGCGAAATGCCCAAGAAGGAGAAAGCTTCTCAAAGTGATCTCTTTGTTGTTTCAACATAAATTTTGGTAGCAAAATGAAGGCTAAAATGAAGCAAACTAAGAGAGACAAGCTTACCCGAAAGTTGAGGGATTTGGATGGTACTGCGGTGGAAGGGGCGAAATACAATACAGCGGACTTGGAAGAATAGGCCACGGCGTGGGGCAGTTTCATGCTAAAGGGGAGGGTCGGACCTGAGCTTCAAGTAGAGCTGGCTACTGTGGTAGGGTATTACTAATATTTATAAAAAATGTACATAAAAGTATGTGAAGCTTAAGCAAAAATATCTTAAAACTTTATTTAAACTTTTCTTTGTATATAAGGAAAGCAAGGGTCTTTCTCATCTTGGGCATAAATAAAAAGGGAAGTTTCATGATGTTTTTAAAATGTTTAACAAAACCTCATTCTGGACTAAAAAGGTTCGCTTATTAGCAATTTTTCTACAATTTTGGCCAAATCTCTTAACTTCATATCAGCTTGTCTTATGGATTTTTGAATTGATTTTCGCCATATTTTCTGCATCTAGGGAGCTACTATCTTCAGCCCTGTTTGGAGAAGCAAGAATCCATTTATGGTCAATGACCTTAAGGAGGTCATTGAGGTTCCTCAAGGGTTCTGGCCTTGACTCCAGGGGCTTCTTATGTTTGGCTTAAGTAAGGTTACTCCAGGTAAAATGTCACTAACTGTGACATTGCCCTCCTCTATTGCGTGGGTTGACACTACCTGATGGGACATTGGCCAAGGCAATTTTTTTGTGGGGAGTTGGCAGCTCCATGGAGGCCAAGGAGGCTTGAGTGGCAGGACCTACAGCATCAGGGAACCTAATGTGGAAATCTCTCTTTAGATCCTGAAGGTTGAGAATTCTCTATGAGATACCCGGATGTTCTCAGTTTCATTGTAACTTTCCAGGACACCAAATACTGGAGGCAAAGTCAGAACAGGCGGGAGGCAAGAACACCATTGTCGGACATTTGCCCTCACAGATGAAAAATAAGAATGTTTTAGATTGAAGTTAGCTGAAAATGGGGAAATGTCGGCCATTTGCAATTTTCCAATTCCAATAAGAGAGATTATAATTATAATGAAAATGACGCTAATGAGGATATTGACCAAAAGACCCTGGCCAATTCTTGGTGGAACCCCGTTAATTGGGGTAACACCATTTCAAAACCTGCACGGGCACTTAATGTAAATATGACCAGTTGGATTACTCTGACCACACAACAGACCATGGGGCAACCATTGGAAGGCACGCCCCCAGCCACAACCAGGTCCTTCCAAGCACCTATGCGGGGACCCCCTTTTATAGGCGTGGTGGAGGTCCCCCAAAGTGAAAGTTTTTATCCAATGGTGATTGGGTAAAATACATCAAAACATCACCACATGGGTGCATTTGCCTCAAATCCACATCCCATCCATCAGTTCACCAAAAAGTAACGCAAATATCCCAAGATCTGATTGGAGCATCACTAATATTTCTTAATTCTGAATGCATTGAAGCTATTCTGAAACTATTTTTTTATTCCCTCAACCCTTGAAACAGTCTAAATACTGATCAGTCATATATTGAAAGAGATCAATTCTCTTTTACCCCCAGGTGGCGCAAATAAACTCTAAAAACCCCTTATTTTATTCAGTTTTTAAGTTTTAAAATTATTATTCTTGTGGTATCAAAACCCCATTGTTGAGTTTTGTGGGAATAAGCACCAAGCGATCATTAACAAACCCAAAATCAAACAAGTGGTGCTCACTACAGGGGGCATCTGTATACCACAAAATGACCACGAATCTGGAACCCAGGCTACTGTATTAGAAAACCAACTAGCCAGTGCTTTGTCTCACCTCAAAAGGCTTGAGCAGCACTCTTCCCAAAAGCCCTATTATTTTTAGACCTCCATTCCAAGACAAGTTCATTACTGGTGTCAGGATTTTCCCTGGTATAAGTGAAATCCTTATCCAGGGGAAGGATTGATACCCCCATTTGAGGGGCGTAAATCCTGAACGGCTCAATAGATTTGAGAATAAGAGTTGAATCTATATCATTAGCAAGTATACCAAAAATTGGGGCTTCATATAAATTACTCCAAATTTAAGGAAACGGTACACCCCCATTCCTTGAGACATGTGACTTGGGGTATCACTTGATCTGGTCATGAGGGTGGCGAAATCTGAGTAAGGTTCAAAATAATAGCCAGTCCAGAAGACCTAGAGAGATCCTACTTGGATGGGGTCATGACGATCCTTGAGGCACCATGTCCCCACATACCATATAAAATCCCTGCATGTTAGCATAATAAAGTACTTTCATTAATGGTATTTATTTTATCTTCTTTCTATTCAAGTATAATTTATTCTAAAAATGGAAGTTTCTTCCATTGTTGCGTCTGGAGCCACCACTGTCCTCTCAGCTGACCCTTGCCCAAAGCAGTTAGCCTACTTATTAAGTTCCCCAGCGTTAGCACCAGTGAGCGCATCTGAGGGAAATCAGATAAATGGTGAGGCCAGTATTGTCACTTTCCTTTATGTTTATGAATCTGCGATGAAAGAGAAACTGACCACCAAAAAACCAGGTATATCCTTCCCTGTTTGAATTGGATGGCTCAGGAGATCATGGTTCCTCAAATGGCCACACACTACCTTCTGGGAGGAGATCAAACAAGCACTGATTGATGAGTTTGGTTCAAAACAAAGCTTACAACGGCAAATACAGGCCTTTATGTGCCTTAGCTTGCAAGAGGGTGAATCAATACTTTCATTTGTTAAGCGTTTCTATAGTAAAGCTCAACCACTGCTGTTGGCTAAACTGCTCCCTCTAGATGATGCTATTGCAGCTATCATGGCTATCTTAGCATCTTACCCCTCTTTAGCAATGCATATCTCTGCAGTCAAGCATACCTTCCAAAATGTACGGTATATCAAAGAGGCACTTCTAGAATTAGCTGAAGTTTATGAACTTGGACTTTTGCAAGATGTATCAAAGTGGGAAGCATCTATGACCTTTTCGGCCTATTCTATGGCTGCGTCCCACTGGAACCTAGCTGCTGCAGCTGCAACGACCTAATAATTCTCCACCGTGTGAGAATAAAAAATTATTTGCAGTTAAGGGGCATCGCTTTCCCCCAGATTCGGTTCAAAAGCTCAGCCTAAGAAGGCAATTATCACTTTGCATGGTCTCTCTCTTGCCAAGCGATCTACTATGATGAATAATGCATCACATCCTCCTAAGCCGCTGTCTAAATCCCCCTCAGATTCAACTCAGGCTGCTTCTAGTTCATAACCTGCTGATATGGGGAAGTCCAAGCCGATCACTCCTAAGGAAACTGTTAAAGCCATTACACTTCCACCGTCTCCCCCAAAAGTTATATCAGCCACGATGCTCCCTTCAAAAGTCAAAAGGGTAGGTGAAAGTGATAAAGCCCTCCCCTGTGAGGAAATTAAGCCGGTTCCTCCGCCCCCTCTTAGTAACTCATTGAGGTGCATTGACAATACCTCTGATGGTGAGTCTGAGGGGTTGGTGAAGACGCAAGCTATTATGTTTTGGGAACCCCAATAGAAGTGTAGGTTCTGAATAGGTTGAGGTCAGAAAGAATTGATCTTGCCATAATACTAAGATTAACCTACCTCCAACTATTGTTGAGATTTTCAGAGGTGATCAATACCACTAGTGATGCAGACCAGCTAATTGGGACAGTGATACGATCCACCCAGCAGGTGCATACCCTCAAATATATAAAAGACAACTACCCTGAGATGGCTAAAAACCTTGCTTCCACTCTCCGTTTGAAGGAGGTCCTTGCCCTCCCACATACTTTTGGTACCACCATAACCAAGGTAGAGGTTGTTATTAATAAATTGCGCATTCTAGCCATCCTTGATATGGGTGCTCCAGTGAACGTGTTCACTTTAAGATCATTAAGAAAATTAAGTTAGCACCTGATCTGGACTATTCCTAAGAATATGGAACTGCAGGGCTTATCAATACTCGAGCTATTGGAGCCTACTCTTCTCTAAACATATGAGTTGGGAATCTCAAAATACTGCGCCTGCAGTGGCTTTGGAAAACAAAGCCTCTGACCTGCTCCTTGGTACTCAATTAATGATTGAGTATGAGGGAATCATTAATATGAAGCAGGGGTTTCTCTCCATTCTAAATTACGAGGTTCCCCTAGTCTTTCAAAATAATTAGCCTAAGAAGAAAGAATATACATGCGTAGTGGAGTACCCTCCTTCTGCCCTCACCCTTATTTATACCACATCAGGCTGAAACACAAAAAATCTGCCTGACTCTGTGGGTGGTTCAGAGGGTATACCATTCTATGTGTCAGAAGAGGTGGTCTTCAAAGCGGATGAACAAAACATGATAGACACCAAAATTACAATGCAAATCCCCCACAACTGCCTTCTGCACTTAACCAGCATTGGTAGATTAATCCCTTTGGAACCTTGGGTGTTGCCAGGTATCCTAGACCCTGCCTACCAGCGACCTAGTAATCTTCTGCTAGGGAATTTCCCCAACAAGGACATGGTTGTAAAGAAGCATCAGGAGATTGGAAAAGCCCTGTTACTTCAATCAATTACATTGACAAGTCCATTATATTAGGTATATGTTAAATATGGGAAGTCCCACTGACCAAATGATATGCGCTTTGCCAAATTTGCATATTTCTAATGAGCTAACTCCTGCTGAACTTAATAAAGTTCATTTCTTATTGGAGTCCTATAGTGACATTTTCTCCAAATCTGAGACTGACTATGGGCATATGAAGGGCTGGTGTCACACCATTGATGTTGGTAGTGCTAAGATTATTTGATCCAAGCCTTATTGGAAATCAAAATTTGAGGAGCTTTAGATGAGAATGGAGCTTAAACAGTTACTAAAATTAGGGCTACTGGAGCCTTCTCAAAGTCCCTGATCATCTCCACTTTTGCTTATAAAAAAATGGTTGCCATTGAATATTTATTGACTACCGTAAGCTGAATAACCTCACCAAGAAGAACAGCTACCTCATCCCACGAATTGATGACGCTCTAGCCCAAATCTATGGGTCTAAATTCTTTTCCGACATGGACTTGGCTAGCAATTACTGGAAAATGGACCTTTCTCCGCAAGACCAGGAAAAAAGTGAGCTTATCTGCAGTGAGGGTCTTTTCCAACCTACTCAATTACCACAAGGGTTATGCAATGTAAACGCATCTTTCCAGCGAGCCATGGACTACATCTTGCAGGACTCAAAGCTTAGTTGCATAGTTTTATAAATAGATGATATCAATGTTTTTCCCCAAACCTTCAATGAACACCTTTCTCATTTAAAGGAAGTTTTCAAACGGTTGTGGGCTTCTAACATTAAGCTGAATCCCTCCAAATGTACTATCTTCCAAAAGAAGTTAGACTTACTGGGGCATACCATCTCTTCAGATGGGATCCAGCCTCTACAAGATAAGGTTGAGGCGATATCCAAGATGCCTGCCCCCAAAACCCTCCGTGATATTCAGGTTCTACGGCAAGATGGGGTACTACCATCATTTTCATCCCCAAATTTGCGCAGCTCAGTGATTCCCTTGTGCATCTTCTACCTAAAAACACCCCTTTCCATTGAGGAATAGAACAATAAGCTGATTTTGAAACACTAAAAAATCTACTGCAGAAACGGCCAATTCTGCGCCACCCTGATTATAGTAAACCCTTTATGCTGTTTACTGATGCTTCCGATTATGCTGTTGGAGCTATTTTGGCCCAATTGGATGAGCATGGGGTTGATCACCCCGTTTCATATTTCATATATATGCTTTCAAAGGCAGAAAGCAACTATAGCGTCACTGAGAAGGAATGCCTGGCCGTCTTGCTTGCTGTTAAAAACTATCTCCCTTTCTTATATGGGACCTCATTTAACGTAACTAATGACCACGCCTCCTTAAAGTAGCTACAAAATATGAAGGACCCCAATGGGCGGTTGGCACGCTGGGCTCTAAAGCTTCAGCACTATGATATGACCATTATACACTGAGCTGGGATAAGCTACATGAATGTAGATGGGTTGACTCAGCTACCCATTATTCATTTAGATAATAGTGAAGTGGAGCGGCTACATGATCTTCTAATGACCTCTTATGCTTGGGGGGATGAGGGTGAACCAGTCCATAAGATGCTAGCTCGCCATTCCCATAACACAAAGGTAATAATGGCCATCTATACAAGAAAGTGGGGGTGAACTGGTTACCTTACCTCCGACCTTCAGAGAGAGTACCTGTCATTATGGAGTCTTATACCCTCCTAGGACATAGTGGAGAGCGAAAAGCCAATGAGTGGGTAAAAGATCGCAACTATTGGAAAGGAATCATGGAGACTATCGTCAAAGTCTTGGATGCCTGTTTAACATGTAAGAAGCAGTCCAACTTTAAAAAAATACCAATATCATCCTACCATCCCTCAACAGCCTTTCCACACATTAAGACTCGATGTGGTTAGCCCTTTCCCCAAACTATGGGTGAAAATCAATTTATATTGTTTGAATTGATCACTTTACCAAATGGGTCGAGGCAGTGGCTATCCCTGCTCAAACGGCCAAGGCCACGGCCTATTTTTTACACCAGTATATCTTTACTTGACATGGTTGCCCCCAAGTTTTACTCTGCAATAATGGTAAAAACTTCACCTCCTGAGTGGTGAAGATTCTCGCAAATTTTATGAGCACCCAACTGCTCTTTTCCGCCCCCTACAACCCTTCAACCAATGGTACTGTGGAAAGAGCAAATGGGACACTGGTTTCTATATTACGGAAAATGGCTACTTCAGATCCCCTCCACTGGGATCAGTATTTACCAAGTGCCCTCATGGCATACTGCAACAGATATCATCAAATCCTTAAAATGTCGACTTTCCAAGTATTTTATGGGCGAAAACCTGAGGTTCCAGCATTACTTTCAAAAGATTTCTTCATTGAAAGACTGATTCTGAGCAAGCTATGAAGAAGTATGCCCAGCATATCATACAGTTGCAATCAGAGGCAATAACCAACTTAGTGAAGTTAGTCACAAAAGAGGGCATGCTGCAAATGAGCTTTAAGGCCCCTCTTCCTTCCTTACACGCATCTGACTTGGTACTTTACTATCATAATTGTATCACCCCTAGAAGGGAGAAACTCGGGTCCATCTGGGATGGGCCATTCTCCTTTACATATAAGCGATGGGAAGAGTACTCAATAAAACCCCTCACTTCTGGAGTCACCATAAATTGGGTACATGGACGCTTTCTACGTTCTTATTCTCCCATCAACATTCTTGAGGGGGTGATGTTGGACATTTGCCCTCACAGCTGAAAAAAAGAATGTTTTATGTTGAATTTAGCTGAAAAGGGGAAATGTCGGCGATCTGCAATTTTCCAATGTCAATAAGAGAGATTATAATTATAATGAAAATGATGCTAATGAGGATATTGACCAAAAGACCCTGGCCAATTCTTGGTGGAACCCCGTTAATTGGGTAACACCATTTCAAAACCTTCACGGGCACTTAATATAAAATTGACCAGTTGGATTACTCTGACCACACAACAGACCATGGGGCAACCATTGGAAGGCACGCCCCCAGCCACAACCAGGTCCTTCCAAGCACCTATGCGGGGACCCCCCTTTATAGGCGTGGTGGAGGTCCCCCAAGGTGAAAGTATTTTACCAATGGTGATTGGGTAAAATACATCAAAACATTACCGCATGGGTGCATTCTGCCCAAATCCACATCCTACCATCAGTTCACCAAAAAGTAACGCAAATATCCCAAGATCTGATAGGAGCATTACTAATATTTCCTATTTCTGAATGCATTGAAGCTATTCTGAAACTATCCTCAAATTCTCCCCAACCCTTGAAACAGTCTAAATACTGATCAGTCAAATATTGAAAGGAATCAACTCTCTTTTACCCCCAGGCGGCGCCAACAAACTCTAAAAACCTCTTATTTTATTAAGTTTATAAGTTTAAAATTATTATTCTTGTGGTATCAAAACCCCATTTTTGAGTTTTGGGGAATAAGCACCAAGCGAGCATTAAAAAACCCAAAATCCAACAATCATCAATCTAATATTGGGGTTAACCATCTACTGTTACAGGCTCAGGGTGGGATGTCATGGGACCCTCAAAGGGGTCAGGAAGCACCCATGAAGGGTGATGAGTACTTCAATGGAAGGGCTAGATTAATTTGGTAAGCTGATATGCTGACCTCCCTGATGACCTTGAAGTTCAACACACATGGGGCTTAACTTATGATAGGGCTTTTTCAAGTGGAGGTTATAGCATTGACCATGACCAAGACATCTGGCTTATACTCAAGACCTTCCCAGTGCTTGCAACCAGCATATAATCTGTAGATCCTCACATAATCGACAATATAATCCTTTACTGCCTATATTTCTCTTAGCTCTTGGCGCGCTCATTGGCAGTAACAACTATGGACTCAATCTATGAACTCAGGTTGAAACTGGAATTGTACCCATAGTTTGCAAAAAAATGGGACGTTCCTAGTGAGGTATGGGTGAGGTTATTGTAGGACAATTACATCAGTGAGATGTAAAGGCTCAATTGATCTGTTTAGCATTGGAATAACTATGCAAGAATTGCCCCAAACGGTTGTTCACACTGTCTGTCCATCCAACTGAGGATGAAATATTGTGGAGCGGAAGAGGAGGATCCCAAAGATGAACAGTAAGGCTTCCCATTTTTCCGCTCAGCATAACTTTCCAAGCAAATCTTATGTAAAAAAGCAAACTTTGATTGCCTGCTGTAGTTTCATTCCACTGTCCTTGTATTCCCCGCCAGCTGCTCCAGTGTGTGGAGTTTGCAAAACTCCACCCACCATTTTCCATCCATAACGAAACGCGCTCAGAATGGCTCGCCCAGTCACACCAAACCCCTGGGACGATTCATTCCTCCTAAGGATCTTGACACCCACCTTGCTCATACCCAAGTGGTGCCTCATTGCCCCCTGGTGCTCCCCCAGAGCAACACGCGCTTTGGCCTTAAAGTCAATTATGGGAAACATTTCCCCTACTACAACCAAGCCATTATTGAAATGGCTCAGGTGGTGATGATTCCCTCCAGTTTTATTGATTTTCGCCCCTATAAGGGGATTTTGATCTCAGCTTCACCTGTGAAGCTGACGCCGCCACTGTGGCAACTGTCCCTCTGGTTTTCCAGGGTACTACTCTCCCCACAATCAGACCCAGCTCCCAGCAGATACCACTTTGATGGTTCAGCTCGCTGGTTTGCCCAACCACCTCCCCCCTGAGGTGCTCCACCAGGAGCTGATGGACGGTTTGGCAGCCTATGGCTCCAACCCCATCTTACAATTTGTGTACCAAAATGGGACCACACTCCTCGCTGGGCCTTGGGCATATACCACGATCAGCCCTGAATTTTGTAAAATTCTCCTGTCAATTCCCCTCACACAGAATTCCTTCTGCCCCTGACCATCCATTCTGGGCCCGCATTGAAGGTGGGCGGACAATCTGTCTATCCTGTTTTGAGCTAGACCACTTAAAACGTATATGCCCTTTCTTAGCTGCTTCTGATGGCTCTGATTTTTCATCCACCAGCTTCCAATCTGCTTCCCATCCTGCACCAGTTTCAGTATGGGGTACGATCCTACTTTCCCCTTCCCCTAAGCTTGTTGCTGCAGTCACGCCTGCAGCCACCAATAAGCCTCCTCCTCGCCCCAGTGCCACAAATTCTCCCTCCAATCAAGCACTGGCTTGGACCCCAGTTAGCTCCCATGCATCTACCAACAAACTAACCAAACTTTAGGCATGCTGATTCCCCAATTCAATTCAACTAAAATCCTTGGGATCTATTGGCTGAAATCGATGAGTCCAGGGATACTACTGAAGACTCCACTATCCAAATCTAGTGGTTTGTGTATGCTGACCATGATGCTAAGCTACCTTCTTGAGTATTTGCACACCAGTAAAACGCCAAAATGTTCCATGGTGACCACCAGCTGGATGTTAAAGAAATGGCTAAGCCATATTGTTGTCCTTTCCACAAAGCTGTCGCCAAATCAGTGGCAATTATTGCAGGAGGAATCCCTCCTCCCATTATCCCCTCCACCGCCAATACACTCCAAAAGAATATGTTGATCGAATATCATAAAGCTGCCAATGATGCCATCCAGCATGTGGCAGTGGTGGCACGGAATCCCAAAGCCAAGATTACCTGCACCAATATCGCCACGTTTGTAAAGCTTCCTGATGCATGCATGAAAGCTGAAACAGTTTTGATCAATTATATTATCTCTCTTATGGTCAACCGCTGTCTTCCTGCCACTATAATCATCAAAGATTTCGCTCCACATCCTGCTGACGCCCTTACTCTCCGCCATATCCAGTGCCCTCCTTTGGGGTGAAGATGATGCCGAGGATGAGCCCCCTGAACCCCCTCCCCTCCCACCATGATGGGATAAGCAGTTCCTGCCATCCCACCTGGTTGGTTGTGTTTGCATTTTGTGTGTCATTGACTCGTTTTGGGTGGTTCGTTAATTTTGTTTGGTGAGGATTTATTTGTTTGATCTTCAAGTTTCGTTAATGTCCATCCCATGGTCATTTTACCTTGGTTAAATAAAAAACAGTAAGGCTTCTCAGAACTGGTCGGTGATTTTTGGGCTGAAAAAGCTGTTAATTCCCTTGGGAAAGACATGTAGGCAAAAGATGTGGTCCACAAAAAGGTGGGTGATATAGACGTTGTATTTGTGGTATTTCAACGGATGAAATGGACCATCATGGTAAAGCAGTCTACCACAGCCCTTACCACATCATAACCCTGTGAAAAGGGAATTCCATAATGAAATCCATGGACACCAAAGTCTAAGGGCCCTCCGTGGCTTAAAGGAGGACAAGCAGCCCAGCGCTCTTCAGGGGACTAGGTTTTGATCAGTTGCACATCAGAAAGGACTCAATAAATTTGGCCACATCAGAGGCGATGCTTTTCAAAACTGTTTGAGTAGCGGTCCAATTCAAGTGTCTTTCCTTAACAGGGTGGCAAGCACTTGTAGAATCATGAGCTTCTCAAAGCACCTCCACTCTTAGGGTTCTAGGTGGTACCCACCACTATAACTGATAGAGGTTGATTTCTCTAGACTGGTAACCTTTGGTCAGAGGTTTACCATTTCTCTGACAGAACTGCTTGATCTTATAGTAATCAGCTAACATGGATTAGACAGCCTAATGGGGCAGGGGTGTCAATATCTCCTTACAGAGACTCTATCATAAGCAGAGCGGGGAGGTTATCAAGAGGGCTTTCCTTCACCTATTTTTTCTTAATTAACACCTGTGTATTGTGGGCGTCACAGTGCCAGATCCGGGGTAAAGGCAGGGTTCTGTGATAGTGCATCTGGCAACAGGTTTTGGGGTACCATTAATGAAGTCCATTAGAAGTTAAACACTGACAAGATTTCCAACCATCAATCATGTCAAGGGGACTGCTTCTGGGGGGCGTGGTAGTATCTCAACGCCTTATAGTCAATGTGGACAGTAAAGGGCAACTTAAACTCTGCAAATGGTGACGCCAGTGCTATACAGCCTCTCAACAGCAAAGAGATCCTTATCATAGATGACATAGTTGGGCTGCGCCAAGGTCATCTTCTTTTAGTAGTAAGCAACAGGACGTTCCACACCATCCTCCCCTTCCTACAATAGAGCATCCACTGCAAAGTTAAAGGCATCAATTTTAACAATAAAGGGACGGCTGGAGTCTGCATGTGCAAGCATTTGACTTATAAAAAAAGTTTGGGCTTAATGGCGTGGAACGCGGCGTTGCATTCTTTGGTCAAACTGAAAATCTTCTATCCAAATGCGTTGTAAAGAGGGGCGCTAATTTCTGAGAGCTGTGGGTGACCTTCTTGAGGAAGTTACATTCCCCAATGAAGCTGCATAACGCTATAAGAGATGAAGGTGTAGCCCAACTGCAAATGGCTGCTTCTTTATATAGGGCAATCATGTGGCCGTGGTTGAAAATAATGTTTCTCAGAACTCTACTTTGGGTTGGAAGAACTTGCACTTTCTATCTTGGATAGTAAGGTTCGCTTGTGCTAGTCATTCTATGACAGATACCAGATGTCAGGCATGGGTTTCTGCATTTGGGGAAAAGACCATTATGTCTCCATGTACGTTATTGTGCAAGTTTCCTTATAGTCTCCCAGGAAAGTGTCAATAAACCTTTGAAAACAGGTAGGAGCGTTATTGAAACTAAAAGATAAGACCCTGAACTGGTAAATGCCTTTTCAAGTATAAAAAGTGGTCAACCACTCCTGACTTTTCTTAATAAAATTCTGAAATAAGGCGTTAAGGCAATCCAGCTTTCTGAACATCTATCCTTCTTTATGTAGCGGGCGATATGCTGATTCAGGGTAGTGTATGGGGGTCAGGTACTTTCACGTTGTTCAGATTGCCATAAATAACTCTGGGGATTGAGGGAAAAATACTAATTCTCCACAAATATTAGGGGAGCACACAGGCGAAGATTATTTAAGATTCGACCATTATAAATCATATCTTCAACCCAGACGTCCAATGCGGCCTCCTCCCTCAAGGACAAGGAATAAATGGGAGAGGATATCTTGAAGAGTTCACGGTCAAATTGAACTCAAAGTCAAACTTGGTGTTCTCAAGGGTAGCGTGCCTTAGAGGGATCAAACATGTCTGTATAACCCCTGATGCCCTCAGGCAGGATAAGCGCAGTATTAGAGGTGACAGTCAATTGCATAGAAGCTATGCCTACCTTGGGGGAGGGGCCCCATCTTCTTGGGAGCGCCATGGTGCTTTCATCCAGACAAGGGATCGTGAGTGTGAATCCTCCAGGTTTCCTCACATGCATAGTGTTGTCTATGAAGTTGGTAGAGACATCAGATTGTCGCCACCATTTAACACCCAGAATAACAGGGTAAAAGAGTTTTTTAATCAAGGAAAATCTCTACAAAAAAGTTCCATCGCCTGCAACAAAAGAGTCAGGTGATAATAAACAGTAGCTGATAATAGCTTGAGATGCGCCGCTTTTTTAAAACTGACCAATCCCTAAGGGAAAGTACAGGGCCTCCGCAAGCTCATGACAGATGAAGTTCTCATTAGTGCCAGTGCCCACCAAAGTAAGCGCTTGAAAATTCTTTCCATCAGAGGAGAAAGAAGCCATGAACAATAAGTATGCATAGGAGGATTTATTTTCTATGGATACAGGGGAAGATAGGATAGCTCCAAGCTCAGAAGGGGGAGATTAGAAAAGAGTATCCCCCGGAGGAGTAAACAGAGCATGACTTCACATTGCCAGTGAGTTGCCCACGAAATTAGATGGAGTGGGTAGCTTAACGCTCTGTGATCAGCAGAGGAAGAACCTTATCACAGGTAAACTACACCGTAAGGATGACCAAGCTTCTGGAGGGGTCAGTTAAGGTGAGATTATCTTTAATCATCTTTTCATGATTTATTTACCCGTTTCTGTATAGGATCCGGCAAGAAAGGTGACTCTGAAGTAATTGGAAATAACTGTTCAATTGGGCCATCAGGGGCTACTAGCTGTACAGGAAGAATATGTTCTAAAATGGCAATAGATGTTCCAGAGATAGATTAAATTGAATGCTCTGCATCAAATAAGTAATACTTACTAATCCTTTCTACTTTTGAGGACAAAAGAGAAGGGTACTCTGTGGAGTGCAGCGGTGCAGGATCAGTAGTGAGGAGACCCCCATCTATGACAGAGTTTCTGTATCAACTTCCGGAGAGCTCACCGCTGGTGTCTAAATGGTACTGTGGTAGTCCAGTGGGGGATATTGAGGGTCAGGTTGGAGGTGTCTATTACAGCTAGGCTCTCAGCAGGATAGGCACGATGGGTCTGAAGCTTGACTGGCGTCAGGTGTACCAAAATAGGTTCCCTGAGAGTGCACAACAGAGACAGATCTATCAATTCTAAAGATCTAAAGTTCCGTGCTACAGTTAGGTTTGAAAGCGCAGATGCTGTGAGACAGCATGGACGAAAGGATGTAGCACGTCCCTGATAAGGAGGGGGGGTTATCCTATATGCCAAGGGCAGCTTCAGTGTTGTCCAAGGACTTGCGGAGGAAGGCCATTGTCAACTGTTCAATGGATTAGAGCCTTTTTGCCTTGTCTTGGAACATGCGCAGGTACTGTGCCGTAGTGAGGTCTCCTTGGAAAAAAGTGGAAAAAGGAGTTATAGTTCTCATAAGCTGTAGGGGAACTCGTGGGGCTTGACAAAGATTTCCACGCTGGGAGGGATTCTAAGAGGGATCTATTGGTTTCACCAGTGGCGATTAACCATTAATGGCTCCCCCTATATTCTCACGTAGAAGCATTGGAAGAGGAGAGCATCATCTAAGTCCTTGCCTTGAGACTTATGGTAGCCCTAATATTGGACAATGTAAAGATCTCCTTATATAAATTTTGAGTTGAGAGAGTGGGATAGGTTTAAGATGATAGTAGTAAGTACTGAACACTGTATGGGATTTTTAAGTGAGGAGAGCTGCGCAACACCCTCAGCACACCCTTTGAAGATGGTAACAACCAAGGCTAGGAGTGATACAACAGTCCTGGCCCAGTGAATAGTCTCAAAAGGGGACAACACTAAGAGGTTTAGCTGACTCTAGACACCCAACAGGATAAGAAACTTACAACAAGATATAAGCTTTTCTCAGATAATGTTATTAAAATAGGAGAACAGGAGGTTGCAAGTGGAAAGGCGCCAGGTAAAAAATGCCAAAGAGGGCATAATGCCCAGGAAGGTGAAAGCAACGTCACAAGTGATCTTTTTTTGCTCATAGAACTTTTGTAGCATAATGCAGGCCAATCTAAAACAAACTATCATAACCAAGAGTTCCTGAGGGTTGAGGGAGTTTGGGTAGATATTGCATTGGAAAGCGGCGGATTAAAACGCAGTAGACTAAGCAGAATATGTCACAGTGTGGGGGCGGTTTTTACGCCATTGAAGAGGGTGAGACCAGAGCTTAAATTGGGACTGATCATCGTGGTAGTTTTTAACTTGTGTTTGTCAATAAATATTTTAAACTAGGGAATCTTATGCAAATTATCACAGATTTTTTTATTAAATTTTGTATCTGAGAAAAACAAGGGCTTTCTCATCTTGTGAGTGAATATATGAGAAATTTTACAATTGTATAAAACGACTAATGAACCCTAATCTAGGCTGAAAGGTTTACGCCTTTTAGCAAAATTAAATTCTACAAAGTTTACCAATTTCATAACTTTATATTGGCTTATTTTATGGATTTTTTAGTTACTTTTGGCCAGATTTTCTACATCTAAGGTGACATTTTCCTCAGCTCTGACTGGCAAAGCCAGAGCCCATTTGCGGTCAGTGACCTTAGATATGTCATTAGTGTTCCTTAAGGGTTCTGGCCTAGATTCCAAGGCTTTTTATACTTGCTTTAGCAGGGCGCCCTACTCCAGGTAAGATTTAACTAGTTGTGACACTCCAAAATTGAGCCTTTAGGAATTGGATGAATTGTCGCCTAATAGGCATCTGCCCCTAAATGGGCTAATTAAAGAAAGGGGTTTGGTAAATGTCACCTGAATAAAACTTTGTCCAAGTATCAAGGATTGCAACTGGGAACTCTTGATCAATGGGAAGACAACACTTAAAAGCCATTTCAAAGAGATGTCTGTGGCTTGACAACCTTTATTAATGAGGACTGAAGACACTGAATGATGAGGACTCTAGCGTCCTATCTCCACAGGGCACCAAGCCATCTTACAAAAATCAAACTTTTTTACCAACTAAATTTCTTTTATATTTTCCACTATCACATATATACTTATTTTAAGTCACTTTGCATAGTTACAAAAATTATAATCATACATAGGATATTTTCCCATGATTGGACCCTGAAGAAGTGAAAGTGCCTAGAAATCACCTCTCTACAGCCATTCTGCTCTTCAGTACCATCCCAAAGAACTTCAAGACTTCCATTCCCTATTGCTGTGGGTACCCAAATATATTATGATCCAGCTTTCTCCTAGTGTAAAAGCTAAAAGCGTTTTTTATCTGCAACAACTAGTAAAAACATAAATTTAAAATAAAGAGGCAGCGCCTTAGCCATTTTCATGGATACCAATGTCACTTTTATCTTTTTAGAAAGATGGTCCAAGGATAGAAAGTTTTATTAATGATTGTAAAATGCAATGGGGAGAGGTCCAACCCCATTGACTATCATGACGTAGAATGACTTATTTGAGAAATAATAGAGTTTGAACTTTGAATCAATTTATTCTGCTTCTTACTTACAAGGCAGTTGTTAAAAATTGAGAGTGGGTTACCTCTCATAAGTACCAAATATTACAATACTGGGTTCTTCAATAATTGATAGCTCCCAAAAATTAACTGCACAGGTTCTATATGTGCAGGTTTGCATTGTTTGATAGTATTTGATATTTGATCAATAATAGTATGATGGCTATTATCCATAGTTGAATAGATAAACCCAAAATGGTCTAACGTTAGACCTAAATATTGTTAATGCCAACTATAGGGACTTTTTCCCTGATCCGCCTAACTTGATCCACTCTCAGATTCAGAGGCTTATGGCCTCACATATCATCAAGCTGAGTCTTCAGAGATTCCCAATTTTGTTCACCTTCTCTTATAAGGATCCTCAATCCTTACTCTTTATATGACAAAAAATTTTCTCATTTGTTGTATACCACAACAATAATAACTGAAAATGAATAGAACACAAAGAATATTATATTTTAACTATAATCTTTTTTCAGTATGTTTATTAATATGAATTATCAAGAACTTGTAGATGGAATTCAGCGTCAAACCCTCAGTTGGCACCTCAGCTATGAAACGGCAGCCGTTGCCATTGAACATCCCTTCAACGTCTCACCAGAAATGGTCTTCTCAATCTAATTAGGATTCCTCCATTGGACATCCTTGAGACCTAAAATAGACGTAGCCAGAAAACGTGTTTTTAATGTTTCCCACTCAATCCAAGCGAACCAACCATATTTGGCTGACAACCTGCTTAGATAATGGAACTTTTTACCCATTATGGCAGGTCACAAACAAACTGATTGATTTGCCAGTTACAGTCAGCATCACTTGCCTCGAAACTGCTCATTAAATTCCCAATCAATCAGTGATGAAAGCTGACTGATATCAATTGGTACACCTGATAGTTAATCATATATCAACTATCAGTTGCCCCCATTTTGTTGGCAACTCTGCCCAACGAAATCTTAAGCATTCACCCAGATTGATCCCAGATGGATCTGAACCTGGAGAATTAAAAAACCCCTAAACATTATTAACCCAAAATTGGGATCAACCAATATCCAATTCACTTGCCATTGGGAATATCCCCTAGCGATCCGCAGATAATCTAGGAGGCTGGAAAGGTTACAAAAGTCCAACACATCCCCCTCTTGCCTAGATTTTCATCAAGATTAGTATTAGGAAAGAATAATGCCGCCTTGGACCAGGTCAAATATTTCTTGGTTTCTAGTGGAGCACAGCCAATCTGCACTCAATGCTTCTCAGGACAGCCTTTGGCATATGGTTCTCTTCCTTCTCTTCTTTGCATTCACCTCCTCAGAGCGCGGTCCTCACGACCCGCTGTTATGCCAGGCTGATCTATTTACTCATGTAGATTCTAGTCCTGGAAAGCCAGTTTTCCCTCAGGATAGGGCATATGACCCATTGTCATATTCAAATTTTTGTCCGGCGTTCTTAATTTCCTGATCTCTCTTCTCACCTTGATAGGAGGTCACTGCCATTGATTTCTGTCCTGCAGCAGAATTAATAATGCTTAATTATATATGCTATTGTTATTTTCTCATAGTAACTTCTTTGTTCATAGCATTCTTGATTTTTTGAAAAGCTTATCTCATTAATTTTGAGTTTAATTTATCCAAAATTAGAGCTTAATTAATATCAAAGTAATATTGTCAACTATTATAAAAAGTCCAACATCCCTCTCTTGTTCAGCTTATATGTCAAATTCAGCTCTTAGTACCAGCAATTGCGCGACAGTCTATTTGATAAAAATGCTCAGCTTTTCCAATTGATGAGTTGATCTGCACAAAGAAAATTTCTTATATGGTCCCCTTAGGACTCAAACTCACAGTCAAACACCTATAAGCATTCCTTCCGTGGACTACCAGAAGTGGTATCCAACCTAAACAAATCCAGAGCAGTGACCATCTCAAATGACTTGCAGCCAATCTCTTTTTTTTGTGTCTATTCCATAATTTGATTTTGATACTCTCCTGGATTTGGCTCCTTTCTCTGATACTCCTACTATTGTTGTTGATCCTCCTGAAGCAATGCAAACAATGTTGGTCAATTGTTTCCTGCCAGAACTAACTTGCTTCTGGAGTCTCTTTTTTAACTCAGCGAATTTTATGAACCATATGTACTTTCTACCAAGCTGGCCATCAGAAATCGCGAACATTTTGAGCTCCTCTACACAGAATTGATGACCTGAGTGACCAATGCTCTTTCCAAAGCTCTGAACCCCTCTGATCTCACAAACATCCTAGATTGAGACGTTACAGCCTATGCCCTTCATTTTGAAGGCCAAGTTCTTCAGAGTTGAGCCATGAAACTTTCAGCTTCTCCCAAATTCCATCGCTCATTCTGTTTTTGAATTTTAGAGGTTCATAGCTGTCATCTTCAGGATGCCATCCGTCTCTTGCATGACTATCTTGTATCTGACGCTTCCCATCGGTATTTCCCCCTTATGGCTTTAATTAGGGGCATGATCTGGCAACCCCTGCCTAGTATCCCTTAAAAATGGTGGCTCATATGTTTAACATTCTTGAAAAAGCTCATCGGTAAGTACTCAAGACCAATCTTCTATCTCTGGTGCCATATCAGGATTACTTGGAGTTTGTTATAAAATTGGCGTTTCTGTTGAGATACACCATAAACAAAATTGCACAAGGTTTGACCCACTGAGAAATAGAACCAACGATATGAGTATTGTTGCCCTTGTTAATAACAGAAATAAACTTTTATTAATAATATGGAGCACTTGCCCCCACTATAATTCTTTATTTATTATAATAAACACAGATGATTCTCGCTGTGTCGTCCACTCTAAAACTATTAACAACCTACCTCCTCTGATCATCTCATCCCGCTTGTATCATAGAAACTTCAGATGGTATCCCTTTCATGGCTTAGTAATTCACTTCACCGTATCTCATTGGTTCCGCCAATTCTTCATTAGTTCATTCATTAATTCACAATCACCCAATTTGGCCGATTTCTCAGCAACCCAATATCATCTCATTTTAAAGCATGCTCAAGTTAATCATACTCAAAACAACTCGGCGGATTTCATCCATTCTACCATATTGACTTTGGGCTTATCAACCAGTCAAATCAGAATCGCAACATTACCACCTCCTTGACTGGACTATAAGGCTCCTATTGCTTATAAGCCCGGAGAAACTTTTCATGCACTTGGTTGATAATCTTTCCACTATTGGGGTCCTTGATAGTATACATATCCATACCAGTCTTCTCAATAACTATGAATAGCCCAATCCAGATACTGGCCAACTTGTGTTTCCATGAAAACCCATGTTGATCATGGAATAGAACCATGTCTCCATCTTTGAATCGTGCTAGGCCAGTTCGCTGTACCTGATCAGCAGCCTGGGTTTTGATTTTCTTGGCTAAGCTGAATGAATATGCTTCAGTTTGTAATTTAATCAGCATATTTGTTAGGGCAGTCAAATACTGCTGCAGATCCATTCAGCCGGTGTCCTCTACACAAGCATATAGGGCACAGGCAAAGTAGGGTGCCGTCCATAGAGCATTTGGAATGGGCTTTTTCCTTTGGCAGAATGGTAGCTAATGTTGTAGTCAAACACTGTGGTGGAAAGGAGGGTACTCCAATCAGAGGGCCTATCAGTAACCAACTTTTGGAGAATGTTCACCAGGGTCCCATTGACCCATTCGACCATTCCGTTGGACTCAGGGTGATATGGAGTTGTTAGAACCCCGCGGATGGCCATCATTTCATTGAGTTTGGGAAGTATGTGAGAGGTAAAATTAGTGCCATTGTTGGTAAGGATAAACTGTGGGCATCCATGATGCTGAATGATGCATTCCATTACAAACTTAGCCACAGTAACTGCGCCCAGATCCTGAATGGCTCTTGTCTCAACCCACATGGTCAAGTGGTCAATCGCCACCAGGATTTACTTGGATCAGTTAGCTCCCGTTGGCAAAGGGCTGATGACATCGATGGAAAATGTATACCAAGCGAAGTGCGGCTTTACTAACTGATATGAGGTCTTCCAGTGAAATGGCTTTTCCACTTGGCACTGGTGACAGGAGGAGATAGTATCAAGCACATCAAAGTTCACACTTTCCCAGTAATACCAAGGTCGCAATAATTCCAATGTCTTGCGCACACCACCATGCCCAACTGCCCTATGTGCGCTCATGATAATGTTAGGCCACATTGAGGGTCGCGGAAAATTCACCATGGAATCAACAATCCGCTTGAACAACTCTTCATACCGCTGGAAAGTATTGGCTTGCATTTTATTCAACGCATTGATGACTTGGGGCGGCTCATCATCATATTGGCCGCTAAGCATCTTGTCATACATGGTATCGCTCAGATCTGCCATAACAGCAATAGTGGGTAGCCTCAACAAGCAGTTAGCATTCTGGTGCTTTGCTCCTGGTCAGTGAAGGATCTCAAAATTGTAAGCCTGTAGTTTAAGGGCCCATCATGCTAGCCGACCCTCAGGCTCCTTAAGGTTCTGCAGCCAACATAACAAGGCGTAATCCGTTACAAATTTAAATTTAACACCATGCAAATATACTTAAAATTGCTTGTAAGCATAAATTACTGGCAAGCACTCTCACTTGGTCAAAGTATAATTTTGTTCATGGCTATTCAGACTTTGACTGCAATATGCCACTGGGTGCTCCTCCCCCTCAACATCTTTTTGAGACAGAACTGCCCCCACAGCGGAAAGAGAAGCATCTGTCTGTACAATAAATTTATTTTCGAAATTCAGATAATGGAGCACTGGTGCCTCAATCAATGCTGTTTGAAGAGTATTAAAGGAGCGTTGACAGTGTTCCGTCCATTTAAACGTGGCATCCTTTTTTAAACTCAAACAGCAGACCTCTAATACAACTAAAGCTAGATATGAAGCAGTGATATTAGCCAACCATCCCTAAAAATACTTGTATATCTTGTTTACTGCTTGGGGTTAATAATCTTCCAAATGGCCTCCAACTTAGCTGGTTGGGGCCTCAGCCCTGTTGCATCAACTACAAACCTGAGGTACTCTAGCTGATCCTTGAAAAAGTGGCATTTCCGGGGTTTGATTTTGATGTTGGCCTTAGCCAAACGGCGGAATACCTCTTCCAAATGGCTAAGGTGCTCAGAAAACGTGCGGGAGAAAATGCTAATATTGTCAAGATATACAAGAATGCATGACAGCTTCAAGTTGCTAAGGATAGTGTCCATCACCCGTTAGAAAGTAGCTGGGGAATTACACAGCCCTTGGGGCATATGTGTCAGTTAAAAAGCCCTTTTGATGTTAGAATGGCGCATTTCTCCTGTTCTGCCGTGGGTAACTCAATCTGCCAATAGCCAGATATTAAATCCATTGTGGAGAAGTAATGAGCTCCCCTCAACTGGTCCAACGCATCATCAATCTATGGCAAGGGGTATGAGTCCTTTTTTGTAATACTGTTGAGCTTGTGGTAGTTGATTACTACCCAGTTAGTACCATCCTTCTTTTTGATAATTAGGACATGGGAAGCCCATGGGCTCTTCGATGGTTTGAGCATCCCTTGCTCCAACAGTTTATCAATTTCTGCTTTGACAACTTCTTCTGCGGCTCTAGATCGGTGGATTGGCTGAGATCTGATGGGAGGATGATCCCCAGTGTCCACTCGATGGATCACTCCTTGGGCGCACCCAAAATCATGATCTTCGACAGCAAAGATCTCTTTGTATTTTTGAAATAAGGCTTCTGCTCAATCCTTCTGATCTTCTGATAACCCCATTAAATTTTGAGGCGGTACAACTGCCCTTATGCTGTACTGTGTTTCAACGGGCAGACTGAATTCATCCAGTGAACAAAAATCTTAAATCTCAAGGACCTCCTCGACTGGAATGAAATGGAGGTATGCAACTACTTGGTGTCAGCGGATTTTCATTGGTTTATCCTGTAGATTCGCTACCAAGACCTTGATCTCCCCATGCCCTGGGAGTATAATGCCAGGGGCCACCTGGGGCTCGAGCCATGATTGTTGATAGGGCCCAATGACCTCCCCATATAGCTCAGCAGGCACTTCCACCTCTAACTTGGTGCTTACGATTGCTTGGTGTCCAGAGAGAATAAATATAGGGCCAGCGGCTCTAAGCGGTAGCCCTTGATATTCATAAATTTGGTGAGGAAGGTCCCAAGCCTTGCTCTTTAGTTGATAATAGCAAACCGCAACCACTCCATCACAATAAGCAAGGTTAATGTGACTCATGTGTACTGAATCCTTTGGAATTCCGCTGGAAGTGAAGTAGATTGGGATCCGCTGCCCCATAATTTCAAATGTCTCCAATAACATATTGACAACAGCCCCAAAATGGCGCACAAAAGTGGTACTGATTAACAGGGCATAATTATTGTTTGGTAACACTATAGCTGGGGCTACAAAGACAATTGACCCAAGCCGCAAGGGTAGTGCGCTGTACGCTCCTTCAGAGATTGTGCTTTCTGCACCTGCAGTCCAATACACCATATGATGTTCCACATCAGGCTTTAATGCCAACTTCGATACCAACTTGGTGGATACTATGTTGATTGGGGCACCTGTATCAATTATTGCATGAACTCAAGTTTTTACTACGACAGTATCACATTAAGTACACTAAGAGTAAGATTCATCTGATTGTTTTAAGATAAGGGCATTTAATGGGTCTTTTTTACCAAGGAAGCTCATGTAACCCTTCCCCACTTTAGGTTATTCTTTAACAATAGCGTCCACAGGGGGGCCCGCTTACCCTGTCAAGATAAGCACATCAGCTAATGGATCTGGTTCATCAGTAGAAAGGTGATCAAACATTTGACAAGCATAAGGATTTGGCTGTTTTTGAGAGTTTGCTTCCACCTTGTCTGTGAATTGTGTTTGTGCCAGCACATTCACCCCTCCAACCAGTTGTTGATATAAGAAGGCATCATCATACTGAGGAACTTCCATTGAAGGTATGGGAATAGGTTCCAGTGGGACGTTTTGGGTCATAATAGTGGAAGTAGAGAGTCTCATCTCTACTCCGCTCTGCTTTTTTCCTGGTGGTACTGCTCCTGCAGTAAGTACTGGGCCCAACGTTTGCGACAACTTATAGCCAGGTGCCTAGAGCGACCACACGAAAAGAAATTAGTCCCATAAGACCTACAACCTTGATTATTGTAAAAGGAGCCACCCCAAAGGTTGGGCTGGAATAGAACAGTGTAACCTGGCTACTCCTGATAGGTGAGCTGCTGTTGGCAATTGGATTGGAAGTGAGGCATGTATCGATGATAAGGCCAGGGGATGCTGAATGGACGCTGAACAGGGAGGGATAATTCCTCTGGATAAGAAATTTCAGCAGCGGAGGCGCTAGGTTTCCTCTCTATATATTGGGTGAAGGGAAGGTAGCAGATAGACGGCGTAGAAGTTGGAAAAATTAAGCAAGGGTACGTCAACTTCTAAATATGGAGCCATTGCATTAAAAAGTTCATGATATGGTTTCACAGCAGAGGTCAATGCTATGCATATGTCACATTCAGTTAAATTTACTGCCCCAATTAGCACATGGGCTTCAGCTGAGAATCAATCAGCAAATGCAGTGAGGGTCTCGTTAGGTTGAAACCCAATGGTTAGAAACTCAACTTTTCGCTGTGACATTTTTGGAGTTCCGCCAAACAACTGCAGCACCGTCTCCTTAACTTCATAGTATGAAAATGGAACTAGCTGAGAGGTAACAAACGACCTGATCAGCACTCCCAACATCCAAAGAGGAGAGCAATAGTTTCGCCCTCCGTTGATCTGAAGTACCTTCAGTTGCAAACTCAAATCAGTGAAAAAACCCATGAATAATTCCTTCATGATAAAATGGCGGAAACTTAATAGCTGTAAACCTTCTGAAGCAACTCATCTTGCCTTTTGAGCACAGTATCTAATGTGAGTCTCAACTCCTTGTATGCAACAGGCCCAGCATTTTATGCAGATTCCTTATTAAAACAGCCTGGACACGACATAGTTGGCAGCTGAGTTTTTATTTTATTGTTATAGTTCAATGGGCCCCCTGTAGTGAGCACCACTGTTATAAAATTGGCGTTTCTGTTGAGATACGCCGTAAACCAAAATTGCACATAGTTTGACCCACTGAGCAATAGGACCAACGATATGAGGATTGTTACCTTTGTTAACAACAGAAATAAACTTTTAATAATAATATGGATCACTTGCCCCCACTATACTTCTTTATTTATTTTATAATAAACACAGCTGATTCTCGCTGTGTCACCCACTCTAAAACTATTAACAACCTACCTCCCCCAATCATCTCATCCCGCTTGTATCATAGCAACTTTGGATGGTATCACTTTAATAGATTAGTAATTCAATTCGCTAAATCTCATTGGTTCTGCCAATTCTTCATTAGTTCATTCATTAATTCACAATCACCCAATTTGGCGATTTCTCAGCAACCCAATATCATCTCATTTTGAAGCACGCTCAAATTAATCATGCTCAAAACAACTCAGCGGATTTCATCCATTCTACCATATTGACTTAGGGCTTACCATCCAGTCATATTGGAATCACAACAGGGTTATTTACTAACTGCCTCTTCTTGTTCTGTTGCTTCCCTCTCTGATCTGGGGTATTTCATTTATCAAGTACTTACATCTTCATTTCTCTTCCCCTCATCATATTCTCTCATTGTTCAACCTCTGCTTAACAAACATAGCTTTATAGTAGGTCCAGCCCTTGTTAGTGTTCAATCTCAAATAGATTTTGACAGTCTTTTCACCCCTACTGTTATACATCCTTCCTCCCCAAGAGGCAACATAGGCGGATTCATCCCTGAAATGAGGATAACTAAGAAGATTAGAAAAATATATTTTATATGTTTTATATATATTTCCTTATTAGTTTTATCATTTCAATTTTTTCTTCTTTTTTTATATGGGACGTGAAATTCATCTGGACCAGCGGTCCATCTTTATTATTCCCCCAAAGTGGTTCCTAAGTATACTCCGACCTACTAGTTTTCATGGTTTAGAGGCTTTTTATTTTTTTGATACTTAACCATTTATTTTGTTTCAAAGGTCCTTTTTTATGACTTAACCAAAAATGTCATTACATAACCATCTTAATGGTTCTGCAGTCCTTTAGGAACACTCTTGTTTTTATCTTTGATCCACTGCTTTAATTATTTTTCAAGGACTTGATTCACAATTCTTCCATCCAAGAGGTTCTTGATGTAAATGGCGTCCATCACCATCTTAGCAATAATCTCAAACGGGCCCAACCACCTAGCATCCAACTTGTTTTTTTCTTCTGAAACCATGCATTTACCAATAAGCTACTATATCGCCTACTTGATATTCTGATAATGCCAGTTGGTTCTTATCAGCCATTATTTTTCCTTGACTTTCTTTTTCAAGGTTGTATCAGATATTTGCAATTGCATCATGATCAGGATATTTGACAATTGGAGCAGGTACTACTCAACACTCATCCCCAATGCTGGTTCAACTACTGAATATAAAATTAGTGGTAACCCCCTCCCTTATACATTAATTCAAATGACGTTTTTCTTGTTGCTATATGGTGACTTATATTATGTGCAAGCATCACTAAACTAAGGTATGTTCCACATGCGGAAGTTCTCCCTGCAACCAGCTTCCTCTGCGTTGTGGACAGCGTTCCATTGACCTGTTCTACCAGTCCGTTTGTCTCCATCTGATAAGGTACTGAAATGACTCCTTTGGATCACCATCATCTCATTCAACCTCAGATCATGCAAGATGTGAAATTCATTCTATTGTCACTTAACAAGATTTGCGGGCATACATGATGGTATACAACTTAATTCAGGATAAACCTTGCAGTGCTTGTAGCGTCCACTTTCGCCATGTCCTTCATATTGACCCATCTAGTCAGATGGTCAATAGCAACTATGATATATTTAACTCCCCCCTGTTCTCATGGTCAGTGGTCCCATCACATCAATAGACACCATATGCCAGGAAAATCCAGGGTGGACCAGTTGATATCCAGTTGTGTTCTTGTGGGGTTTGTGCAACTGGCACTCCACACAGCAAGCCAGATAATCGGCTACATTGTGGTTGATAGAACCAAGTAATAGTACTTGAAATTGTGGTTGGTCATCTTCCTCAGGTCTCCATGCCCAACAACCTTATGTGCGGTTTGAATGATTGCCACTTGCTCTGACAGTTTTAGGAATAGTAATTGTTTTCTGTCAATCATCTTGAAAACTTGTTCATCCATGGTCTCAGTGTTTTCCATTGCTTTCTAAAGCGCACCTTGGATCTCTTGGGTTCATTCCTAATTTCTTCATCGCCCATCTTATGGAATAACTCATCAGATTGCTGGTATACCACTTGGACCAATGGTAACCTTAATAAACCGTCCACATTCTAGTGAGAAGCTCCCACTCAGTGAACTATATCTAGTTGTAAGCCTGAATAGTTAATTATTATCAGGACAGACATTATTCCAGTTCTCTTAGGTTATGCAGAAAATGCACCAAGGATTGGTCCGTTACCACTTTAAAGTGCATTACATAAATATACACCTGAAACTGCTTACAGGCGTAAATCACCGCAAGGCATTAACGCTCATTAATGGCGTAATTCCGTTCTGCTGCTAATAGCGTCTGGCTCACATAAGCTATTGAATGCTTGTCCCCAAGCTCATCTACTTGGTTCATGATGGCGCCAATCGCTGTTAATGAAGCATTGATCTGTATATATAAATTATCAATTAAAATTTGGATATTACAAAATTGGAGAATATATCAAATACTGGCATAACTCATCAAAGGATTTCTGTGTTTTTCATTACATATTAATTCTTCCTTCAGATCCTTCAGCAAATGAATGAGGGGCTCAGCGATTCTTGCAAATTTGCCACATAAATCTTCAGTAGTATCTGGCCATTCCAAGGAACACGGAAATCACAAACACTTCTTGGGATGGCCATCCGCTCTATGGCCTCAATCTTCTGGGATTGAAGCTGCAGTCCACTAGAGTTAATAAAGAATCCCAGATTTCTAACTCTTTCTTGAATAAGTTGCACTTCCTTGGCTTAATCTTAGTGTTAGCCGCAAACAGTCTCATGAAGACTTCCTCCAAGTGTGTGAATGGTTATTAAATGTCCTAATAAACACATTTAGATCATCCAAGTACCCCAGGACGCATGATAACTTCAAGTCATATAATATGGCGTCCATGGCCCACTGGAACGTCGCAGGCGCATTACAAAGACCTTGGGGCATTTGAGTTGGTTGGTATAGCCCTGTATGGTGATTATTGCGCATTTCTCATGGTCTTCACTTTGCAAATCAATTTGCCAGTATCCTGATATCAGATTCATCGCGGAGAAATAGTTCACTTCTCCCAATTGGTATAGAGCGTCATTAATTTGTGGCAGTGGCTACAAATCTTTTTTCATTATCTTAAACAGCTTCTGATCATTGATCACCACCTGACAAGAGCCATCCTTTAACTTCACGATCAGGACAGGGCTCACCTAGGAACATGATGATGAAACTAGAAGCCATGTTTCAGTAGTTTGCTGATCTCTTCCTCTACTACCACTTTAGCAGCCTTTGACTGCTGGATCAGCCTCATTTGTATTAGTAAATTTTCCCCAGTGTCAACTTTATGGATGACATTCATCAAAGATCCCAAATCGTGATCATCCTGGGTGAATACTTCCCAATACTTATCAAATATTTTGAGCATCTTCTCCTGATGTCTTTCCGTCAGGTCAGCGAGTTGCTCTTGATTGTCCAATAGATTTATGCTCTCAGAATTCCTGCTGGTAATTACATCTCATTGAGGATCCCAAGATCGTGGTTTTCCTCAATTCTGCCATTGAAATATGATGGACAAACGCAATAATCTAATTCTTCTCAATATTCATTAGTTTTACACTCATAGTTGCCAGGAGAACTTGAATTTCTCCATGACACAGCATAACTATTCCCAGAGCCACCCATGGCTCTATTCTGGACTTCTTATTGAGGGCCACCAACTTCTCCATACAACAACTCAGGTATCTCCAACGTCAATCCTGTATTGACTATGATCTGCAATCCAGTTGGTATGGTTCTCAAATTCTATATCTCCAATGGAGTTCCTCAATTTTCTAGGATTTCCGTTGCGTTTCTCTATGTTTTCGCCCAACCAATTGGTAAAAAATTGGGAGGATGCCACCGTTGTAAATCAGATTGATGAAAATGTCTCTCCTTGTCAGTGGAGTTTCCCCATATCTCTAATATACTAGAGATAATGTCTGACCCGTTATAGTCAATGTCTTATCTTTGAAGTTACATTTAACTCCTTACTTTCTTAAATCTCAGTCCTGTCAGAATACGTAGTTTTGGTTGGCCAAAACTATTTCTGGGGTGGATTTAACTAAAGATCCAAATTGGATTGGTAAAGTGCTATATGCTCCGCATGAGATGGTTGTTTTCAGCCTGGCGTTCCCATATTCTTTCTTATGCTCTAAATCATGCAAGATTCTCATCATCTTCATCAGCTTGGTCGAGACAACATTAATAGGCACTCCACTGTCAATTATTGCCATCTTCTGTACTCAATTAACCAGTTATCAATATAAACACTTGGATTATTTTAGAATGGTGTTTACTGAGTGTTTCGCAGAGTTATTTGACAAATAGAGGTGTGAATAATTTGCGCCAATAAATCAGGAAATGACTTCTTAATTGCGCAAGGGGGATAAATCGGTTTTCCTCATCTAATTTGACCTCAGTCAATTCTTCTGGATTCTCTGCATATTGAATCTTGTCCAATAGTAGCCACACATATAGGCAATTGACCTCTTTGATTTTTTGGGGTCGATATCCTTTTCTCCAGATCTGGTTACTGCATTGACATCTAAATTGAACACTTGATAAAGTCGGTCCTGTGCATCATTACTAATGAACTGATCACTGATGTCAATGTCCTCATTTAAAATATCAGGAGGAACAGGTTTAACCGCAGCTCTAGAATTTCACCCATCTAGGCCGTTTGCCATTTTACTGACTCTTTTGCGGGTTTTTCTTCCTTTGCCTGGACCACGTTGATTTGCTCCTTAGGCTTCTTGCTGAAGCACTGAGCAGAAAATTGGCCCTTCCCTCCACATTAATGACAGTACATGTTGTTCTTGTCTGTCCATTTAACTCCTTGGGTTTATTTCCCAGTAATTTTCTTTAGTTGATTCTTTAGCAGGTTTGATCAATTTGGTGGGATCTGAATTCCAGACTGAACTAGGCTTGAAGCTTTTTTAGGGGACCTCAAAAGTGGCTCCTAGAATCTTCAAGTGATCCACCATTTGTGAGGTGGTTATTTCAGTAATCAACGCGGAAGACATCATTAAATGTAATTTGTTATAAGGCTGAAGAGCCACTTGTAATAAGATCTGCGCATCAAAAATAGGCATAACTTTCACTCCAACCAAAATCATGTATACTTGGCAGAATTGGTCACCGAAATTTGCTAAAGTTTCATCTTTCAGGAATTGATCCCCATAAATTTTTGCTTGCATATCGACATATATGAGGGACTTCCAAACTCCTTCATTATTGCAGCCTTGGCCTCCAAGTAAGACCAGCTGTCTCCCTCAAGATGAGGTAATACCAAGTTTTGGCAGTCTGTATCCATGCAGATCATGACCTTCATAGCTTTTTATATATCACCACACCTAAATATAGTCATGTCAAACAGGCGGAAGAATGCAGGAGTTTTATCCAAATAAAAAGTTGGTAATTTAGGCGTAGCTGTAAATTTCTCCAAATTTTCTCTAGACGCAGCTCACAAATCAGCTACCTGACTGATTAGAGGAGTAATCTCGGGGTCATCTTTAAAATGGTGCAAATGCTGTCAGCATATCCATAGTAGTTGTCAACTTCCTAACTGGAGTTCTTGGGGTCCTTTCTTTGGCGTCAGTCACTGCATAGGGTTTGCATTCACATCTCTGCTTCTTCAGTTTGTTGACTTGTTTCACTAGTTATTACATGTCTGGGCTGAGTGAGCTTAAACAAACTTGATCCGCTTCACATTCCATTTACAGGAATAAAACTTCCTTGATTAAATCTCCTTCTTTCTTTTTCAATGACGTTTTTTTGAGTAACTCACTTCTGAAATTAGATACTTTTTCTACTCCTTCATCGATATTAGTGACTCTCCTCTAGGGCAGCAAATTATTTATGATTGGTTGAATTCAAGGCTTTCTTGTTATTGGTTGCCAATTCCGTCCATAGCTTTCTCAATTCTTCTTTATATGACATCGTAAATTGTTTTATCTTACTCAACTACCCCCTGTAGTGAGCACCAAATGTTAAAAAACTGGGTCTGTAGCTACTCTTCTTTGGGAAATAGTACCATTTTATGAATATTGGTTTTGTTGATTATTGTACCCCGAGATTAAATTACACAGGTCAATTATGTGCACAATTTTGGTTGCTTGATAGAAATATATGAGCGATAATAGTATGATAACTACTAGCTAAGATTGAATAAAAAAGAAAATTTGGTCCAACGCTAAACTTGGAATAATATATGAAATACTGATTCAGAAATTAGGGTCTTCTTAATTATTCTGGCTAAAAATAATCCGCTCTCAGATCCAGAGGTTCTTAGCCTTAGTTCCCATCAAGCTGAGTCAGCAGAGATATATGTCTAAGGTCTTCTTCTCTTCAGACGATATCCAATCCTTACTCTTTATCACACAAAAGAGTCCAAAATTAGTTTACTAAAATAATAATAAAATGAAGATGAATAGAACTTAGTAAATGATACTATGATCTTATCTATATGCTATATTAATACAATTACTAGGGAACATTTAGGTGAACTTGGCACTTAACTCTTTGGTTGGCGCCTCAGCCATTAAACGGCAGCTGTTACCATTAAATTGCCCTACAAAGTCGCTTCTGACAATGATCTTCTCCATAAGACTAATGATTCCTCCATCAGACATCTCAGAGACCTGAAAATGGAAAGATCCAGAAAACGTGTCCCTAACGTTCCCACTCATACACAGTGAACCAACCACATTTGGCTATCACTGCTTTAGGTAATTTGACTCTTTACCCATTATATCAGGTCACAAACCAACTGATTAATTTAATAGTTACAGGAGGCATCACTCACCTCACAACTGTTGAATTAATACCCAATCAGTCAGTGACGAAACCCAACAAATCCCAATTGGTACACCTGATAGTTAATCAACGATCAACCATCAGATGCCCCAATTTTGTTGCCAACTCTGCCTGATAGATCTTAAGCATTCGCATGGATTGATACCCAATGGATCCAAAACTGGAGAATTACCCAAAAACCCATGGACATAATTAACTCAAAAATCGAGGTCAAACGATATCTAATTCATTTGCTAGCGTGACTTATCCCCTAGAAAACCAGCAGATAACCCAGGAAGCTGGAAAGGTGGTCAAAAATCCCAATACCTACCCTGGCTCTAATGTGGGTCAAGGCACTGTGGGGAATCAAGTTGCACTGGCCTTGGAACATCTGAAGGCCTAAGGTCCCCAAATGGGAAACTTTTCATGTACTCTTTGGTCCTATAGTCCTTTGGTGCTTTCCCTGTCATGACTAGATCATGATGTGCAACTGCCCTCGTGGTGTTCCAGAACTGTGGCTCCCCTCTCTGACCAGCTATGCCAGGCCTCCAAATATGACAAATTTATGTAAATAAACTTATGAAAACGCTGTTATAATTGAAATAAGGTATAACTTAAAGAGAGAATTATAAATAATTGATTATAAAGTAAGGAAAGGGGAATGCACCCTCACTTGATAAATAGTAGCCCAGCAAGAGATACACAAAATAAAAATAAATTAGGTATTAAAAAGCTTAGCAAATGTCAGCGTCTTTACATCCATCCGCTATTGGGTTGAGGAACCTAAATTCACTAAATTTACGCTGGAGGTTTAAATATATACTATATATCTATAAAAAGTATCAGCTGACAATTTTAACAAGTCAGAAAATTGGGATCACAACTGTCATTGTAGTGAATTTCTAAATCCTGAACTTTGAAATCCATGTTTAATCGCCAACAATACACCTTTCCTTATTTGAAACATGCCTTGGATTACCGCTAGATAAGGGGGAAACCCCATAATGGTGCCAAGAAGTCGCGTGATGCTATTTAAAATGGTACATCAATAGCCTTGAGATCTACACATTATACTACTAAGGTTTACAGGCCATCACATTTATTTTTGGAACGAGGATTGAGGCAACTTTGCAAATACTACATACAAAACGTAAATATATGTCTAAAATCTAAAACTCATGTTTGCGCATACTTCATCTACATTACTACCAATGATGGTAGTCTCCTTTTATTTGGTTAAATGTAGCTTATTGCCTTGGAAAATGACTAGGTTTGTACCCGTTTCCTTTATAGTTGTTTTGGTAGACCAAACTCTTTGTTGTTCAAATTCTTATATTAATAAAAGTACTATTTATAAACTTATTTCATGTTTCTTTGAGCCATCCTTGCCGCAGATCTCCTCAAGGTGGTCTCCAATCATTTAGTCCATTATTTAATCTCAATAATGTCTGCTGTTTTCATTATTCTGCTGGTTGAGACTATACTGCTTTGAATTAAAACAATGCAAGGTCTAGACCCTGACTTCCAGCTGGTCATGAAATTCCCATTATGTCTATCCAAGTCATGGTCTTCATAGGCCACTTACCATTTTATTTACTTACATATACACAATGTTTAGCCTATGTAAGCATCATTACCATTTGCAGTGTTTGAATTGCGTCCATTTTAGTAGTAAGTTCCTTGTGTCTCTGGTGTTGGGCCACTCATCACCTTTCAGGGATTTAAAATTAAAGACATTATCCTCACATTATTTTATTTATTATTTAATTATACTTGTATGAAACCCTTCCATTTGGGACTCTCACTGAGCGTTAACTGGGTACGTTGGCCTTTGTCATGGCTACTATGCTACTCAACATTGTTTTCTCATTTGAACTAATTGTTGTATAGCTCGGCGTTTTTTGCTATCATTAAATAAAGAATTTTAACCCTTTATGCATTACCTGATGGTTTTGGACCCCTTGAGGTCCTACTGTACCTATCTCAAACTGAACTTTGAAGTATTTTGGAATTAAAGCATGCTTTAGATTTTATAGCTTTTAAAGATAAAACTAATACCTCCTTAAACAATCACATTTTTCCTTCTATGGAGCCAAATTGTTGCATCAAATTTTGCCCAGTGCAGTTGATTGAAGTTTTATAGCTTTCAGATACTAACCCCTTTTGTAGAGCCATAGAAGGTTTAGAGACCTATTTGGAATTATATCAAACTGCTTTCTTCTTTCCAAACCTTTCAGGAGTTTTTTGACTTCTGTCAAGTGGGCCTCATACTGTCAGATTATTTATATGAATTCTGTGGTTGGGTCCAGGCCCTCCGTATGTATGACATTGTGAAACCTCATTTTTCCATTGACGCTGGATAGTTATGGTAAAAAATCCCGGGTATAGTTGTTTTCACCTGCCAACTTTGATCAGGTATTTCTGGTCTCCTTGGAAAAATTCATCACCCATTCAACAATTGGTTGATAAATTACCCGCTATATTTCAGCCACAGGGACCCCTATAAATATCCACCCAAAAGTCATCACTTTTTCTTTGGAAAAGACTGGCTTCTTTGCTGAGACCTTGTCAACATCAGCGAATTAATGGGCTTACTTGGGTCTAGCCCCTTGGTGCTTCTTAAGTAAAAATTAAATAAAACTGCCGACCCTGAGTTCTTTGCAAAGAAAAGATTGAACCCTCTTTGTAAGGGGTTTTTTCTGGTTTTAAAATTTCATTGAATGTTCAACTATCAATTAGTTTGATTTTTAATCTTGGAACCCAAAAACGACATTTTAGACATAATTATATTAATATAAATGAGCCTTTTACCGTTTCTGTCAGATCTATCATTGGAACTTACCAGTATATCAAAATAACCCCTATGAATCCTCGCCTTAGTTAAGCTATTTTGTGCCACAACCAGCCAGCTGTTTTTTTAGTTTTCTAATATTTAATGATATATGACATTGCATAAAACCTGCTTGGCACTGTCTCTACTGTTACAAGTGTGGCACAATATCACATTCCTCTTTGTGATCAAATTATATATCCTAGTGCATTATTAAGCCTGAAGAGGAGTAGATATCTTAGTGGTGTGGTTCCTGCTCCACTCTGGGTCGTGTTTTGATTGAAACAGGTTCAAAACCAGCACTTGCAAAAGCCTTAGCATGGTATATTTGTTTTAAGGTTGAGCCGCCTCATTTACTTTTTTCTTTTTTATTATTAAGCCTGAATAAAATTTTTAGTCAGTTGCTTGCACTTTCAATTTTTGAATAAATATATTCTGGGTACTCTATGCTCTATCCTACAATTTCTTATTCTCATGAAAACTAGGGCATCCATTCTTGTGATATGGGTGCCTCAGAAAACCTTATGCTTAAGATCTGGCTGACTACCTAGAGCTACACTACTTCCTAATGATATGATTAGATAGGGTGCTTTATAGGCAATTCTCACACTGAGATTCTAAGGTCTACTTGATTTTAGTGTTAGTAAGTATTACCTAGCTGATCACTTCATGGCATTCAAACACAAGCTGCACAATATAATCTTGGGAAAAGTGGTGACGTAGATTTAATATCAAGCCTGATTTAAAGGCCTATCAGGACTTGAGATAATAAACCAACCAAAATCTCTACTCCAAAATCAAGCCTCAATAAGTCAAATTTTATCCCTCATTATTAAAAATCATCCTTGAAGGCACCAATGAGGATTTTGATCAGGAAGCATCATGAGCTCATGAATTGATGGAGATGCCTTTTGGAATTGCACCCCAACTTCCCAAATTCCAAAAGGCGAAGCTCCCACCATTACAGTCATAGGTATAATGTATACCAATTAGGGCGAAAACAGATGTGCAATCCAGAAGGAAGTGAAAGATCCTGATTGTATGGGGCCTTGGAGGACCCTTAGGCACCACATCCCCAAACACCATATAAAAACTTTGCCAGATTTTACTTAAGTAAAGTAGCGTATTTTGTTCCATCTTTTCATCTTCTTTGACTTCTCCACTAAATTATAGCTTTGGTCCCAAATTTTAAAATTGGCTACAGTCTAGAAAACTGTTACAACAAGATAAGTGGTGCTCATCACAGGAGCTCTGAGCTGTCCAAATGAAAAAGTTTATCAAGGCAAATGGAGAATAATAGCAATTAAGAAAACCAACCTGCAAATTGGTCTAGAAGTGTAGCTCAATTGATTAATAACTCTCAGTACAAAGTACCTCCACTACATCCTGAAAGCTTAGAATTTTGAGTCACTATTCAATTTACCTTACCATCTGTTGACTACAATCAATATTAGTTTCAATATGAGAACCATAAAGTTATTAAAAAACAATTTTAAATGGCATCTACTACAACTTTTCTTTCTGATTACTATCACTTTTATTAATACAATTCGATTCAAACAGCATAATTTGATAATCTACACCAGGCGAGATAAGTATGAATAATAAGGTATAGAGCTGGACGAACGCGGTAAAGGGCAGCGGACCTGGACCTGCACCACCCAAAGGTACCAAGCGCACAGGTACAAACGAAAATCTCAGCAAAAATAAAAAAACCTGAGGTGGCACCTCCCGCGAGTTTCATCAATTTTTTAGTAAAATACTGCAGCTACTTGGAAGTATCCCAATCGCAATCACTGTCATTGGTGGAACATGGGATATGAGTCTTCCTGGGCGTAGAAACACCAACAATGTGGGAAAAGTTCAGCGAAGCCCAACATAAATTTTTCCCATATACGGTGTACTTAACAACCCATACTATCTGCAGAGGTTAGTAGATCTTGGGTTCAAAACTGCAGAAGAAGTGAACGAAGCAGTGAAGTTAGAGTGGTAATCAACCTTCCTGATGGACAGCAATTGGTCCCAACCAAATGCACCTGTTGGACTGAATCCAAAGACATTTTCATAATTTTTGACTATCTTCTGACCACACTGGCGCGCACAGTAGTCAAAAGACATCTCTGAGAAGGCTTGGAAGCCTACAGAGAAATTAAACTATTCTAAATGCAATGATTCCAGCTGATGCCAACCCTTAGCATGGGGAAGTCAATAGCAATAATTTCACCAAACCAGGATGTAATAGAGGATATCACAAAAATCCCCCACATCACATCCTTCACAATTGATGGGGAAAATCCCAGCTGTTCCATGCAACAGTGGAAAGTGCACCCCATTTGCAACCACTGCCAGGTGTCATGGAAACGGCAGAAGAAGTTTAGACTGGCCTTCCAGTCAGGGTGCGTAAGCATCCAGAAAGCAAGCCAGAATGCCAGAGGCATAGCTGACTGTACGACTTGATATGGAGCTGGGAAATAGGATACCACAAAATGGTGGCGGAATATCAGGGTTAGGAGAATCCCAACAGCAAACCACACCAAATAGATTTCAGACCCAGGGGTTCTGCTAACAGTGGTAGAAACTACTGGGATAGTTACTGCGAGATTCCTGGTTGTTAAGACCATTTCATTGGGGGTAAAAGAGAGGTGAATATTCTCTTGTAGTTGGCGAACATAGGGCCATAAAATCCCTGTATATTGCTGCTGAAAGGTCATGAGAATTGGGTTGTAGAACCAAAAATTTTGGACTTGTTAAGCCCAATTGGCGATAGAGGGAATCATAGTAACCAAGAGAATTGGTAAGGCCCACCCAGAGTGTGGAGCGGTGGACCACCAGGCAAACACCATATGGAATTTGGTTAAAAGGAGAGAGATAAAAATTTGGGGGTTTTCAATAAAATTTTTATTTGGGAAATAAAGTAAGAAAAATCGACCAACAATCTTCTCAGTGCCTTGCAACTGATTAAATAGTGGTTGATTGGTGAAAATGTGGTCAGGATCCACAAATTTGGCCTAACTGGCAAATTGGATGGTAGAGGGGGTTTATTCTTTGGGAACCATCATCGCAAAATTTGGCGGTGGGCCAAGTCTCTGTTGGTTCAACCTAAAACGTCTGGACCAGGGGTCAATTACATTTCTGATGGTTAGCATGATGGCGTTTGGCCCAACAAGCGATGGGAATCCCCCAAGGCCATCCAATATAGGGATGTGACCATTTGTTGGGAACGTGTTTGGGATGGCCAACCTGCCTGCACTCGATCAATTAACCATTCATTTGGTTAATAGAGGCCCATTGGGCGCAACGCCTGAATTACTATTGGAGGGCTTTGAACTCTTGGCGATGGCACCCAATATTTGTTCTGCTGATTTTGGGGTTGAATTGGAACCGTTGGGCGATCCAGCTGATGTTTCATTCTTCATACTTTTACAACCATTTGAATTTTGGCCATCAGCCCAATTGCCACCTGAAATGGATCCAACTGATTTCAGTTCAATAATCTTGGCACAGATCTCACTGATTCCCCAAAACAGTTCTGCCAAAATGAGTGAGGAAATCAGGGGTGGGATCCAAAGTGGACAAGCTGTCACCCATCGCTCGTCAACTATGTGGGTGAGATCACCTTGGGTGATGAGGGGTACTGCCATCCTCTTCAGTGTTTTCTTTCTTGGGAATGGAAAGATAGCTCAATTGAGAGCCAAAGGACACTCCCTGAGACTTACACCAGGCTTTTGGGCACAAGATTCATGCTTGCATAATAAAAGAAGGCCTGAGAGAAATGGAATTCTGTGAGGAGGAAATGGGCGAAGATGACTCAGAGTATGCCAAAATCACTGATACTACATAAGCCTTCAACTGGGGAGAACATGGGCAATATAAAACAATTGACCCTATTTCCCCAAAAAACAAAAAATGGCCAAACAAGCTCGCAAGCTGGCCATGGCAAAGGCAAAGGCCTCAGCGGAATCCACTATATTGCTGGAGCAGATCCAGGAAGACATGGAGGAATTTAAGTCCATGAACCAATCAGATCCCACAGAAAACCATACACCCAATATGACCAGTTTGAATCTGGTGGAGCCCAATTTGGAAATGAATGCAGCATAATTGGGGTTCAGTACACCCCAGAAATTGTGGAATTTAACCCAATTGGGAAGGAAAATCAACAATGGAATGCGCAAGAAAATAACTTGGCCAATAAAAGCCCACAAGTGCACCAAAATAACATATATTGAAACCAAGAAAAGCCAAGAGAGGAGCAAAACTGCGGTGATGAAAGGGGCAGAATAAACCCCAAATCCTACTCATGGTTATGCTCTCCACAGCAGAGGTGCAGTGGAGAGCAATGTGAGCGAGGGAGTAGGGCCAGGAGGCCCTGCTAACCACTCCTGAGGCGCATCGGGCATCTCAGTAGAGGCAGGGATGCTGAACATAGCGAGACTCAAGGCCTTAACATCCCAGGCTAAGAAGTTGAGTCTCCTATGAAAACCCACCTGTGGATATCCTGACGGTGCAGGAAACCCACTGTCCACAGGGAGAGAAGGAGGCATGGAAAAAATTCTCCTCCCAACAATATTGTTTTGGTCACTCCACTGTGGGGTGATAGTACGCGTGAACCAAAACTTTAAATTTATTAATAAAAATTTGTTCCTGAATGGCTGTGTACTCGCCGTAACCTTCTCATGGCACACCAAAGTGCACACAATAGCCAGTGTGTATGCCCCAAATGGTGCATATGACTGAAGAGAATTTCTCACAGCCCTAAAACAACTAAATCTACCAGCAAATACTTTCATAATGGGAGACATGAACTGCTGGATTAACCCAGAGATGGACCAATGGCCATACACAATGGAGATACCACAAGGGCAAGTGGAACTCTGAGTACTAAAGGCCACCCTGGGACTATATGATCCACTGCCAAAAAGGCAATCCCTGCTACAAAACATGACACGCCCACATGTACACAATGGTACACTTGTCTCTATGTTGAAGGATAGACCTAATACTCGCACCAATAATTTTCCATCACCAAATTCAAAAATTTAAAACTGCAAAAATCAAATTCTCTGACCATCAGCTTGTTTGGTGTCTTACAAACTGGCGGAACCAAGTACCCAAGCACCCAGATGGTGCAGAATATGCCCAGAAAGTTTAGCTGACTCAGAATTTCAATCCTGGATGGAGGAAATATCCTCAACCTGGGATTTTCAAACACCTTTTTGCTTGGACCCACTAACCACCTGGGAAAACTTCAAAAATCAACAACCCAACAAATTAAACATACATCGTCTAGAAGACACAGGGCAGTTTCAGCCATTATCAAACACACATTGGCTGAAATTGACCATCTAGAAAACAATGTACCAAGAACAGGATACAGCCATGGATGGGGTCGCAAATGGGCGGAGGTTTCTGCTCAGCTAAACACCCTGATCCGCAAACACCAACACCGAGTTGGAGTCCAATATAAAGGCAAAAACATAAGAGATGGAGAAACTTGCTTGAGCTACTTTTTCCACCAATTCCACGCCAGGAAAAATATGATAGCTTGTACACAGGTCCATCGACTGGACAAATCTAGCAAAACACCCAAAGAAGTCGCAACTGAAGTGCACAGGTTTTATATGAAATTATATAAATCTGAGCCAGTCAAACCAGAAAAAATCAAAAATTCCTTAGAAGCGCACACATTGACACCGCAGTTTTAAATAACAATTTAATTAACCTAATATTGCGCGAGGAATTATGGGAAGTAGTACGCGGTGCACCAAGAGGGAAATGCCCTGGACCTGATGGGATTCCCTATGAATTTTATATAAAATATTTTACTAACATCTCTAACATTCTTCTAGCTTCAATGAACAAGTGTATTATGGAAACATGCCTCCTACCTGGAGGCAAAGAAGCCTACACGGTCACTTTATTCAAGAAAGGAGACATATCAGACCTATCCAACTGGCGCCCAATTTCCCTAACAAACACAGATACAAAAATTTTCACAAAAATTATGGCCAAACGACTAGGAGAAATTGCAACTGATGCGATATCCCCATCAAAATATGGATTTTTCCCAAGAAGATCCATATGGGATAACATCCACACAGTTGCAAATGTCTGCCAGTCCAAAACCTCTGAAGCACTTGTCTTTTTAGACCAACAAAAGGCATATGACAGGGTGAACTGGACCTATCTTAGGGCCTGCCTTCAAAAATTCAAGCTTCCAAATAGATTTATAAACTGGGTAATGTTGTTTACAGAGTCTGCAACCATGGCTGTGCGGGGAGCAGGCTTCTTAACCAACCCAGTTATCCCACAGAGAGGACTAAAACAAGGAGACCCTTAAGCCCTCTACTCTACAACTTTAGCCTAGACCCCCTAATCTGAAATACAAACATACTGCTCAAAGGAATCAACATCAAGGGTCAACCACCAGTCAAAATGATGGCCTTCGCTGATGATTGTGTGGTGGGCATATCCAACAATCAGGACGCTTGCAGAATTGAGAAGATAATACAAGACTATTCAGCCATAAGTAACGCATCACTTAACACTGAGAAAACGGAAATTATACTCCTGGGGAAATATCAGACCCAGTGGATGCCATCTACACAGGGCCAACAAGCTAGTACAACATCAAGACTCCTGACCAGACATAGGAGGCGAAAATTAGCAACGACCTCACTGAAACTTCCATTCATCACCAAGCCAACAGCTGGCCCTGTTCGTCACTTGGGAGTATGGTTGGAAGCAGGAGGTTACGCTAACTCCATGATGGAAAATCAATTATTGGACAAAATAACAAAACGCATTGCCTCCTTACATGGACACCAAACAGGTCTAACAGGAAGGGTCACGGTAGCCAACTCTATGATTCTATCAATCATATGGTTCACGGCCCATGCAATCGCTTTCTCACCATCTTTCTTCAACACAGTCCACGCCCTATTACAAGGATGGCTATGGTCCAACCACAACCCCCTGTACGCCTCAAAACCCTATTTGGACCTAGAAGGAATGGAGGCATGGGGCTTAATAATTACTAGAGCAAGCAACCCATATACTGAATTCATGGATAGCTCTTGTGACTAGCACAGATCTTCCAGTTACACACTGGGCCAGAACAGCAAGATATAACTTCACACGTGCACTACAATTAAGAAAACCCAGATCACCCAAACACATTAATCAAGTATCTGGCATCCCATCCTACAGCTGCAGGACCACATGGCACTCCTGCACATTTCAAAGAAAATACTCTTAGCCATGAGAAGAGCGACATGATGGATTCACATAAATGAACAAACCAGTCACCAAGGACGCCCAAGGCTAACTCACAGACAGGAGATCAATGATCAAATAGTCACAGACAATATAATAAGCAAAAGCCCAAATACCATAGCCAGGATAGATTACCTGGACCATATGGACATACCCTACAACCTGGAGACCCAAAGAAGAGTATGGAGATACACACATCACCCTCTACTCCAACCCAAGATAAGAGCACATGTATGGAGGTGCATGAGGAAAGTATACTGAACAGCTGAACGGTCAAACGCCAATCACACCTCATGTGCAATATGTGGTCAGTATGGAAGCCTAGCCCACCGTTTAGAACAATGCCCAACATCAGTGGCGGTATGGAAAGAGGCCATGCGCCTTTTCCGACAAGAAAACGGACATCCATTCAGCCTAGCAAGGAACATGTTCGCTATAAACATGGACTCTCCTATCCACCCATCTCTCAGGGCGCTAATAGTAGCAATAGCACTATGGATGATACATACAATGGTACTGGAATCGTTCACAGGAGCAGTGCCAACAATCCAAGAAGCCATTCATCGCTTCCACAGCCATATATTGGAACATTTCCAAGCATGGCTGTTTGGACATATGACCCCCCATAACAGAAGGACAATCAACACATGGTTCCCCATATGGTTCCTAAAAGTTGATCCTTTCCTTCACACATGCTGCATCCAAGAATAAGCCAGCATAACTCCCCTTCCCTACCGTCCTAATCTTGGTGATCCTGGAGACAACAAGAGGGGCCTTGAACCCTCTGGGGTGTCTTTATTTGTCAAATTTCATTAGTTTTTTCACTATATCGGAAGTGCTTGTCCCCTGGTCAACCTTCCCCAAATAAATAAAAATACATCAGAATAATCAATCCAGGGATTGATCCACAATCTGTAACACTTTCTGTGACTTGATCCTCCTTACCTGACATGTGGAAGGACATGAAGATCATTTGGTTATTTCCACATATACCTGAAGCAAATGGCTTTGAAGTGGGAAGAGCTTTATAGTTCTTATAGAAGCCCCTGACCTCAACCACCTCCCTTCACACCTCTTCTATAATTTTTAACAAAGTATAAGAGGTAAGGGAGGGCAGGGAGGAGGATCTGTAGGGGGAAGGACAGTTATCCACCTCTCATCAACCACATGTGCCAAATCTATGAGGTGCACCAGAGGTTCCACTGGAGGCTGGGGGTCCTTTCTGTGCTGGAAAGTAAATTGCTCCCTGTTAATTTTTGGTGGATTTGGCTGATTCCTCCAAACCGGTTGCACAAGGTAAACCCACTGAGCAATGGAAAAAAACATGAGGATTGCTGGCCCACAATAAATAATGATAATAAAGACTTAATAAGGAGCTATTGCCCTGACAATACCACTTTATTCAATATTTAAGCTAACAATACTTCCGTTACTTCCCTACTACTTCATCTTTAGTCATCCAAAAAACCTCCTCTTCTCACTCTCACGCTCAACTCTTAATCTTCAGTATTCCTCAGAGGATTCAACATGTTCCACTTAATAAATCTCTATACACTATCAATTTAGAGTTTATTCTATCATTGAGGCTTTAGCGGAATTCCCTTGATTTGCTGAACCATAGTTACTTCAATTGATTCACTTCACATTGACATAATCTATTGTTTAATCTTGAGTCTTGCTTTAGATCTAAATTATAATCCTCCATAACTGTAGCTTATCATCCAGTCATATCAGAATCTTGACACTCCCTGTTAGATATAGGGTTGCTTTAATACTTACAAGAGGCACCTGTGTCCACCATAATTAAAGTTCTGATTTACTTTGAGGGGAGTAAAGAATAGCAAAAAAGCATAAAATAACTAGGCATTTCTTTATATAAAGCAGAAAGTGCAAAAGCCTTAATTGTAAGGCCTACCTCATGTATAATTTTCCAACTGTATATTTGGTTGAATTAGTAAATAAGCGAAATAATTCTCCACTCCTACCACAAAAGAACACACCCAAATTATTTTTATTATAGCACTTTTAAACCCTTGTGTTAAAAACTATTGTTTTTATCCACCTGGGTGCAGAAAATTATAGTACTAGACAGGAGAGGGTTTTCAGGAGTAATCTGTTATAAAGAAGTCATTTTGGGGTTAAAACTGTATAAAATGATGAACATTTCATAATAATTTATAGTATTTTATTTCATGGCTGCTCATTTTCATTCTAAAGCAATATACCTGAACTTGTTGTGGTCTAACCACATTTAAATTGTCCTTAAATTAAGACCCCCTTCCATTAAGGTTTCTCTTTGCTCTGTGGGAGGGAACTCCAGATTGAAAATTTTATTAGATAAAATGAATCAGTTGTGGCATTGGTGCTAGACGCTTGCCTCCCCTCCAATTCCAATGAGACTGAGGGTGAATCATAAAAACTATTTACAAATTCAGAAATGAAGTGCTGATTTTGAGGTCAATATTTATAGGGGCACCTTGGGTAAAACATACATGTCTTAATTAATAGTCATATTGTCATTGAAGGCAGGTAAATTACCAAGTAGGCTACAATTAAATTTACAAAGTTTGCAGGCAGAGCCAGCCATAATAAAGTGTTGATTTTATTTGGGTCAAAATTTGAGCAAAGAAATGATGCTTTAACAAAGTCAGACAAAATTGGGGCCCTGGTCCAGCCACAGATTTCATATAAATAAGATACAAGTGGGCGTCCCACCTGCTGGAGTGTGAAGAATTCATAGAAAGTTTGGAAAGACAAGTCTGGTTGAGGTGCTTCCAGAAGGCGTCTCAAATCTTCTATTGATTTCCAGAACTTCATCTGGGATCTGAGAACTATAAATGCCTAGTCAGCCATGCTGGTCAAAGTGATACAATGAGGTGGCGCCAGGGAGGTAGAAGATGGGATATTTATTGGAGCGCCCTTTGAAGCTTTTTAAAGAAGAAGAAGAAGCTAATTTCAACTTAATCTCAAAAAGTTTCTGTGGTAAGAATATCTTATTTAAAGAAGAGTCACAAAGGGTCTAAAATGACCAAGTATTTGCAGGAATGGTAGGGACTCTAGTTGACTGAGAAGAGAAAAACACTGAGATTTAAGCCAAACAAGACAAATAAAAAGAAGGTAATGATGCACATAGTGACTGTAATAAAGGCCACTGTACCCATTTCACATATAAGGAGAGTTTATGTAAAAGTTTCATGTAAATTTAGTAAAAATGGTGATCAGCTTATATAAGGAGAATGTTTGTAACTTCTCTAAACTGGAGAGCTGATATGGGGTCCAAGCTCAGATCTCCAGGAATTCAATAATGATAATAAAACAAATAGGACACCAAGGATGGTGCCCACGCCTTGATAGCAAAGTTACAAGAGAAGTAAGGTTGCAAAGATTACCAAGTGGCATAGAAAGGTGACAACTTGTTAAACACTATATGTCAGGGAGATGGCAGATAAAGTTTAGACTGTCCTGCCAGTTGGGATGCATAAGCACCCAAAATGCAATTCAGAATTCCAGAGGCATTGCGCTTGTTTAACATTGACTTGTGTGGGGAGATGTATAACAATTGAATTCCGGTGGATCACAAGTGGAAAAAACACCAGCAATGATCCAGGATGTTGCAACTTCAAAACCAGCAGCCCTTGGTGTGGGGAGTTGCACAATCAGATCAAGAAGTTTGGGGATCTACATAAGAGAACTGGGTACAAAAACTGTAGTGAGAAGGCGGATCCTCGCCTGGAGTGGGGATAGTTGGCCCACAGGATACCAATATCCTGCTGGAGGATATCCTTGACAATTTGGTCGAGCTCCAAGAAGTTCTTTGCAAAATAAACCCAGTTGACTGCAGTAGGAACTAGAGTTACTAGCATGAATGTGATTGCTCAGTCAATATGGGGCCTGAGGGGCCACATTTTTACTTTTATATGTAGTTTGTCAAGTAAAAATTTAAAAAATTAAAATTAACAAAATCTTGGGGAAATTTTAATAAATAGTAAATTAAGAAAATTGACCATATTTTCCTCAGTGCGTTATGACTGCTTAGATGAAGATCAATATGGGGAATAGCTTAGAAAAGCACAATATTGGGGCCTGTCACAATTCTGATATGACTGGATGATAAGCTTGGAACGGCTATGGTGAATTGAAAAGAATCCGCCAAACAGGATATCAGTTACAATAATTTGAGTGTCTTGAGATGAGGCAATATTGGGAAGTAATGGATTATTATTAGATCACCTCTGAAATAAGGCGATAAGGCAATAAGTTGATGTAACATTTGACAAATTAAAATTAAATTGACTCCAATTAGGGTGATAGAGAGCTAAAGAATAACAAGCTGAAATTGAGGAGAATCAGCAGAATAGAATAGTCCAAGCTATGAGAATGGTATCGTCCAAAGCTGCTATATATAAATGAGATGGGCGATTGAGAAGAATAGGTTGTTAATAGGAAAGAGAGAGCAGAACAGCGAGAGGTCCTGTATTTATTAAAGTAAATAAAGAGTCATTAGGGAGATTGCTCCTATTTTTAGTATATTTTCAAGTGTGTCTAAAGTACTGATGATCCCCACATCATCTGTCTGTTGTTCAGTGGGTTCGACCCATGTGAACAATACAGCAGATCCTAGCAATACAATCCAAAATTATAACAGGGCCCTCAAGATTTGAACTAACCTGGGAGGACTTTGAGTGAGGGGAGAAGAAAGATGAACTTAATTTGAGCCAACTTCAAAAGAGTCAGCAGCAGGCCGAGTCATTGTCAGTTTAACCTCAGATGCCCAAATTGCAGTTTTATCACGTTTTTGGTGGTTAGCGCAACAGCGTCTCGCCTAATGGGAAACAGGAACCTCCTTAGGCCACCCCACATAGGGGCAGTCCCAAGATGTCAGAAATGAGTTCAGGGTGCCCAACCCTTCTGCTTCCTGTTGCTTTAGAATCTGTTTGGCCAAGCAAAGTTATCAAAAAACAATATTGATATTTTTGGTGAGGGTTCCAAGCTGTCAGCAATTTTTAACAATGACACAATGCCATTGGCAAGTTTCACCAAATATTTGACATTAGGCACATTCATCTTAGAAGGTACACGCCCGTCAGGCTTTGTTCTCAATGTTTTTGAGGCAGGTTTTAAACTAACAAATAACGTTTCCTAATGGCCCAATGCCATTTGCAAGTTTTGCCAAGGATTTGACACTGGACACATTCTTCTTGGAAGGTGCACACCTTTCAGGCTTTATTTTTAATATTTATGAGGTGGGTTTGAACTGATGACAACATTTCTCACTGTCCCAATGCCACTGGCGAGTTTTGCCAAGGATTTTACACTTAATACTCCATTTACAAATGTGAACACCCGTTGGGCTTTGTTGTCAAGGGTTCAAGGCTTTTGGACCTTAATTTTAAGGGCTTGTTGCCACCAACTTCATGAGGACCTCCTGTTCCATAATGGTGCCACTTTCAAATATTTCAGTGCAATTTCCCTCAATTTGCCATACTAATTTGGTGGAAGTAATTGTGGGGACAGGTGATGGGATCTTTAAAGGGAGAGCTGTTACCCATCACTTGTCTACCACATGGGTGAGATCGCCTTGTGAGATGATAGGTACAGCTTCCCTTCTCAGACTCTTTTTTGTAGGCAACAGGAACACCACATGGTCTAAGCAGAGGGGGGCGCTCTCTGTCATGGAACCTGCTGATTTAAGTAAGACTGGGCTTCCAATATTGGTTTGTAACAACCAAGTGGAAAGCCCATAATGCCAATGGCATAGCAGTTCTGATCAGTTGTAGGAGGGATCCCTATGATTCTTGTGAGGGAAATAAAAAGTCAAGAACATATCAAAGGCCCCATAGCAAACCAAATGACTTCAATGGGGACGCCCACAGGTCTTGCTGTGACATCTCCCAATGGTTGGAGAGAAAAGGAGGATGACCAATCCTCCTGGGTTTGCAGTTGGTAACCTTTGGGCTTTTTTTATAACCCTTCTCGTACTAACCTATTATAATAAAATTCTAAAATCATTAAAATTTTCAAAAGTTTAAATGCTGATCAGGTTTTCAAATCAAATCAAACTTATTTGACTATCAGGAGGCCTTGGGCTTCACCTTGCACCTGTTGAGAAGTTTTTCAATGTGTTGAGGGGTCAGGGATGTCACCAGAACGGTGAATCAATTTCATAAATTGAATTGGGCTGGATTGGCCCTTGGCAAGATGGCCTAGATAGTCCTTTGCCTGGTTAGCGCCTCACAGTTGTGAAAATGACTGTTCCTCACCCCCAAATGGAGAATTGCAATTAGTGGAGATGGCCTCATTCCACCCAAATTATGCCAAACCACCAGCAAATTGGTGGGGTAAATTGATCTGAATTATCTGATTATCTTGCAAAGTGGGAGGCAGACCTGTATATTGTATGTCGAGAGCTGAAGGAGGAGCATATTACTGTGAAGAGTTCAGCAGATCTGAAAACTCTTCAGAAGTGGCGGATTGGCATCATGCACCCATGGAAAAATCTTTGATCATTGCAATCACTGTCTGGTGGGCTTCCAGATCAATGGCTTGAAGGGCCCACTTGATGACCATCATTCATAAAATGCAGATGGCTTCATACTTTGCTGGGTTAAGTAAAAGTATATTGGAAAAAGAGATGGAGTTCATAGAGTAGGTTTGGGTAAGGATATGCTTTATTTAAACTTAAGATAGAAGATTGACTGACAACTTCTCTATCTAGAGGAAGCTGCCTTATATGAAAAATGGGGAAAAAGGGGGCCTTGGGTGTTTTTCCTAGACAGTGGCAGCTGACGTACTCATGGGTACTCAGCCTGGGATTAGGGCGACATCATCCAGCTTAAACATAAGGTTACAAAAGCTCTGACAACTTAATCTTCTGATCTTCCAGGGAGGGACCCTCACTGATCCAAACTTGGGAAGATTTGCTATTATCAAAGTGGCTCCAGAATTAGAAACTAACCAGGGTCAATTTTGATAAATTTTTCAAAGATTTTTTTAAATCTTTTTGAGAATGGATTACCAACTCGGATTGGCATTCCCAAACCTGGAATTTTGGATTTCATGTTCCAAACCAGTTTACCTGACTTAGGAACCATTTCCTTAGTTTTGAGGCCAAATTTCTTCCTTTCCAAGAAAGTGAGGGATGGCGAGGTGGTGGCCAGTGGAGGGTGGAGATGCTGTTGGTGACTTGTGGCCTGTATTACCTCCCTACAAACCTCCTTTATCCTTTCAACAAGGGAAGAAGCAACCAAGGGGATACTGTGTTGGGGTCTTTTGGTGCCAATGCAGTGACATAACGTTCATCAACCATATGACCCAAGTCCCCCAGTTGAGCCATGGGCTCCACAGGGGCATTAGGTCCCTTCTTCTTCCTAAAAGGGACCTTTTCCCAATCTAACCCAAGAGG